>JZKD02S1496508.1:147700-171649 GCA_000966675.3 Picea glauca | reverse complement strand
TAAAATTTGTACCATAGATACTAGGATATGTTTTCTCAATGGACTATCAATTTCACGGTCTGAATCATTCTAGAAAAAAAGTTATTGCGAAAATGGTGAGATGACCTATAAATAACATACCTTAGAAAGCATCATCAAAAGAATTTATTCTCCCTTGAATTTTGGCCTTCTTTACTTCACCTTATCTCTAAAATTTGGCTTAGATATCCTTTGGTTACCTCATTCACCTATATATATTCAATATTATCAAGTGTGATATAAAATGAGAGAGCCTTGCCTCTTATTTATACATTCATGTAGCTTCCTCAAGGGGTTACCTTTTAACCATCTTAACCCACTTTCCTTATTTTAGGGTTAACCAACTTCTAACCGCTTGTCCAAATAGTAATTTATCCATTAAATTTATTATTTAAATAATTTATTTTGTATATACTTTGACTTATAGGACACTCATCACTTCACTTTACCTCAAGAGGTTACCTTCTAACCATCTTAAACCATTTTCCTTAATTTAGGGCTAACCCACTTCTAACCACTTGCCAAATTAGTAATTTCTACATTAAATTTATTATTTAAATAATTTATTTTGTATTCGATTTGAATTATAGTACACTTATCACTTCACTTTATTATTTACCTTCTAAAAATATGTTAAACCTCTTTGACTACATTCACCTTTTGGGGCTTCTAGATGACTCATGAGGGTTATCCAACTTCACATGGCCATAACTCTCTAACCGTGAAGAGTTATGTGATGTTCCACATAACACTGGAAATGGAATGACATGTAATATCCATACATAATAGTATTTCCTTCAAATATATCAAAACTCATAACATTATCCATCAAACAAACTTGAGTCCATTACCCAAACATGGGTTCTCCAACTTCTCATGGCCATAACTCTCTAACCGTGAGGAGTTATGTGACGTTCCACATACCATCATAAATTGAATGACATGTACTATTCATATAGAATATTTTTATCTTAAAATATATTAAAATGCATACCATTATACATGAACCAAACTTGGGTCCATTACCCAAATCTTTGTGGTACCAGAATTCGCTACCAGACTTTATCCAAGGGTTGAAATGAATCACTGAGGGTTGACATCAATATACAATATCACTCTCCAATAGTTGACATCAATGACAACTAAAAATACATACCAACTATCCATCAACCTAAGCCAACTGTCTGACAATCACCCCCTTTGGAATTTATGGAAACACCAACATTGATGGAAACACTTAGTCATGATAACATTCATTCTTATACTCTTCATCAATGTTTCTATCTCTCCCCCTTTGACATCAATGGAAAAGGGTATCTCCCTTTATGGCTGCTCCCCCTGACTGAACTCTCCTTGGGGATGATCCCCCTGTCTATGTGCCTTAGATTTTTCTGTGTGTTTATAAGCCTCTGATTACTCTCTTTCCCTTCATATGAATAAAATCTCCCCCTTTGAAGTCATGAAGACTTGAGCATGAGCTGGTGTTGGGTTCTTGAAGTGTGAAGAAGTTCCAGATATGCATTCTATGGGCTCAGATCTACCATAAAAACTTTGACATGATTACATAGTTGTCTTGATGGATACTCTTTCTTATTGTATGGTGAATTCTTAAGGCATTCTTGGTATGGCTATTGTCATATGGTTATGTTGGTTGATTGATAGAGTGGGCAACACTCTTATGGTTCAGTACTGATATAATTGCCATAGTAGATTTTTTTCTTATGCATGATTAAGTATCATTCATATTGTATGGTTGAGGAGCATGAGTAAGTTGTGGGAGAGCATAGATGTGTTGTGATTGGTTATGGTTCAGATTGGACAATGAAATACATAAGTATATGTGACTGAAGGTTATAGAGGATCTGAGTTTTTCATAGAGAGAAAACCCTAATTACTTAGAAGGGATGCGCAGGCTGTAGTACAGACTGGCCACATACATACGTGAGTTGTACTACTGGTAGGAAGCGTACATACGTGTGCTACACTATTGACAGGTCGTGTACCTATTGATAGATTGGTATCTATTGAGGATTGATTCCTCTTCTCAGTTGATGTTGAGTTGTGAAAGATGAGTCTTGCATTATAGAGCTGGTGCTCTTGTGGAGTTGTAACTCTATTCATTTGTTTCTGATAACCCAAGGATTGTAGTTCGTAATAAAAGGAAAATTGTACATATATCTTGTGTTCTTTTCGTTCCATGTGATGATGACTTATTGATGATATATGTTGATGGTATATGATGCTGATATATGTTCAAATTTGATTGGTTATAAATGACAGTAATAAGTGGTGAGTAATTGGTGATTTCTAACTAAGGAATTTTGTGAAGGGAAGTTGAAAAAGATCCCTACACTGATTCACCCCCCCCCTCTCAGTGTGGTTGGTGTTTCCACCACAAGACTTCTAGATTTCAAAATTATTTGTAATCCATGTTTAAAAAATGATGATTCTTATGGCCTAGTCTTTGAAATGGTTCAGTATTATTTGTGTCAATACAAATCACATATGGAAATATCGTTAGTGTTCAAGATATGGTATGAATTGTTTGAAGAAAAAAGTAGGATTACTTCTATTATTCTTCCATCCATTTTATACCAACATATGTTCATGAAGACACAAAATTTATATCAACATATGTTCATGAAGACACATAGGATTACTTCCTCCTACTATGACAATTGCTTTTTTCATTAATGTGTTATTCATGTCCTTGGATGTAGATCACACTGTAAGGATGTTGAGTGCATCCTCATCTTAGCATCAGTACATGGAACCATATATCATATATCACATACCATCAAGGCATGTATCTCATATAACCATGTCAAATTTTGACCTAAAACCTAATCCCTAAGCCATTGACCCTTTAAGCCTAGTTAGCCCTAATCCCTAAACCCTTAATCCCTCAACCTTATTTAATCATTAATCCCTTACCAAAAGAGACCTAAATCCCTTAACCCCTAATCCATTGACCCTTAAATCCTAGTTAAGTCCTAATCCCTAAACCCTTAATCCCTCAACCTTAGTTAATCACTAATCCCTTACCAAAAAATCCCTAAATCCCCTAAACCCCAAGCCATCGACCCTTAAACAATTAAACACTAATCCCTAATCCCCTTAATCCATAAAACCCTATGCCCTAAGCACTTAAACATTAATCCCCTAGCCCATAATGCCTAACCCATTAACCATTAAACTACCTAACCCATAAGTTCCAAATCTCTTATCTCTTGACTCTTAATCCCTTAAACCCTAATCCCTAATTCTCTTAATCCTTAATCCTTGTACCCAAAATCCCAAAATCCCATAATCCTCAAAGCCCCTATCCACTTAACCCTCAACACCTCAACTAATTAACTATTTAGGCACATCCAGTGCTAAACCCCATTCACTGCTCACTATGCAACATTGATGGATGGCATTGGTGATGTGTTTGGAATATGTTAATCCATGACATTTTAAGAAAGTTTTGACAAGAATTTCATATATTTGAATGACAAACGAGGCTAATGAGACTGCATGATTAACATTTATGCAAACGTGCAATCTCAAAGATTATGTGGGGACATCAGGTATCCTTGAGTCTTAAAACCCTCACATACCATTAAGGATATTGTGTCTATTATAACTGTGTCAAATTTCAACACACGCAGTAAAAATTTGAAGAAATTTCAATGTTGGACCCATTCACTACTCACCGTGCGACATCGATGGATGACATTGGTGATTGACGTGTTGGAATAGTGTTGGCACAGAGGAAGACCCAGGGTTCAATGCTTCAACAACACACCAACAAAACACTAACTACCGACCCTTTCGGCAACACCTGCGAAGCAGATGAAGTCTCACCCGAGGTAGAGGTAGGGGGGTTGCAGGACTCAAATGTCTGCAACCTAGCTGGGACATAGATCTGTGATTACAATACCATAAAAGATAACTTAGCAATTAACATTCATTAGCATTTAACCCTTATTTACATCTCAAATTCAAAACCCTAGTTATAGAACAACGCAGTATTCAACAAGATCTAACACTTCCTACACTTAGCACATAGAAATAGATCAGATCTATCATTCAATCACATTACTAAGCACTAAGATATTATATTAGATTCATATAACATATATCATTTCACTAAGCATACATCACATCAATAACATAACAACTATAATGCACAAAGCAACCACAACACAAGATATACATGGTTCACCCCAGTGTGGGGCTACGTCCACCAACTCTTCTCTTATTTATTGTCTTCTATGAATATTCTACAAGAAGAGAGCCACAGGAACCCGCTCCACATAGGACAGGACATCTGTGTGCACCTCGCCAGATCCTCCTTCCTCGAGCTAAGTTTAAGCACAAAGCCTTCTTAGCTCTGCACATGGTATGCACATGGTATGCACAAAGCCTTTGCAATCACATAGATTAAACTCTATCACTTAGCACACTGGCTCCTTCTTACATCACCTAGATGTCTATTTATACATTACAAAATGGGCCTAAACATGGGAAATCCCATGGCCCAACATCCCATACCCGTTACATAAACCCTAAAAAAAAAAGATCACAAAACGGGGCGAGATCCCACGATCTCCACTTCTCTTGGCACTTCATCTTCGAAAAACCGATCGAAGTCCCAAAATCAGTCAAGCATGACCCAATATCTCCAAAAATTTCTCAAGGGACAACAGGCCCCCAACACTCACCTATGACTCATCTTGATTCACTCTAATCTGGGTAACTTTGCCTCAAATGCCTCGAGCTTGGCTCAAGCTGCTTTGACCTATTGCTTCTCCAGTGCCCCCTACTCGAAAAACTACTGAATGATCTTCTCAGTGATAGGTCCTTCCAATCGTTGTTCAATTGAGGTGACTACCTGTTCTAGCTATGCACCTTGTCCTTTAATATCATAAAAAAGTATGCAAGATGCATCCTACACTAGCTAGAGTCATTGGGTTACTTCCATGAACTTACTATGAATGGCATGGGCCTGTTGCTAAACCATGCACTATTCCTAGTCTCTTTTCATCCTCTCAACTGGTAATAGTATCTTCAAGTGTGCTTGCACTGATGATGCTTGATTTTTTTCCTCCTGGAGCTGTGACTCCAGTTTCCTGAGCTCAGGGTCCTCTAAAAGATGCTCATAGGTCTGTGCACTTTGATTGTTGAGATGTTTTCATTATAAGGCTAATGCCTTGATTCTCTCAACTACACTCCTCGCAGTTTCTTCTCTTATATCTCACACTTCCTGCAGAGTGCTTGGTACTTCTTGTAACTACAATTCGACTATCCTCTGTTGGAGTTGCTGAATGGCTTCGGCAAGCTTCCCTACTTGTATTTCTACTGGGTCTTCTTCCATATGTTCTAATCATGTCATAGAGCGAAGTTCTCTAATGAATGCTTCTTTAAATCCAATCTACTCTGTGAGAAATTGTTCCTTCTCCTTCAGGATTTGTGCTCTATCCTCTGCAAACTTGGCTTGGTTGTCATCTTTTTACTATTGCACAACCCGATGTTGTTCTCTGGATTCCTCTTTTGATTTATTTAAGGCCTCTGTGGAATGCTCCTTTTCCTCCTGGACATGATGAAGGTGAGCTTTGGTTGCATCTGCTATTCGGTGGAGCTGGGCAGGTTCGTCTCCCAACTCTGTTCCTTCTGATGACGGGGGCACAGTAGACACTGCGCGGATGGAGTGGAGGGCTTGTTGTACCCCTTTCAGCTTTGCTTCAATTCTTTCATACATGGTCTCTTGTTTGGCTTCATTACGCTGTAAGATATCTTCTGAGGTATCTGAGACAATGACGATGATGAAATATATGTCGTCCATCGTGAGCACAGTATGTATATGTGGTTTAGTAGCTTTGTATTTCTTCCGCGATGTAGGTTTCATGGGGGAAACCTTTCTTTTCTTGGAGGTCTCAGCTTCATCAATAGGGTCCCTAGGTAGTGTTACTTTGCCTTGTTTCTGCTTGTCTTCTTCTCCTTTGTCTTCTTCTTTTTCTACTTCATCATCACCTCCCCTTCCAGGTGAGTCTAAAGAAGTCTCTTCTAATCCACAATTTAGCTTATGTACCTTTTCCTTTTTCTTCCTTCTTATACTGCTGGGTGCATCATACTCTTCACGAGTGACCAGAGGAATTTCGATTAGGTCAGGGTTGAACATTTTTTCCTGGTCGACTGGTACAAGGAGATTTGCAGGCCACTCCTTCGTTATTTCTTCCATGTCCACCTCAGTGATCTTACAGTAATATTGGAGCTCTTATTTATGTTCATCTCCTCGTGTAGTGATATAAATAAAAATTCTATCTGCATGGAACTTCACAAATGTTCTGAATCTGTGTAGGGTATTCAGTGTCATGTGAGGGGAATACTCAATAGCCCTCTTCAACTGCAAATAATAGGTGTGGAACATCGTGTTTGGCTGCCATTGTTTAGCCATGTTGCTCGAATACCAGAGCGTGGTGAACTTCGCAACTAAGGGTTCTGATGGCTCAATCTCAGGGAAGGTCACAACTTCTAGCATATCCCAAGAAATGCAGATAATGAGGATCAGAAGACAACTAAAATGGAACTCGTATCCCTGATCCTTAGCTTTGCGATAGTGTTTCTATAACTAGTTGATGAGGAAGCTCGCCCAGTTCATTTGTAGCCCTTCCACGCATTTTCCTGCGAGGTCGATGACAAACCCCATGACCTTCATGGGTCTGTTCTTCCTTACTAGATTACCAACAATCAACTGGCAGGCTAGCTGCACTGCGCCATTCTAGATGGAGGCTACCTTGTAGCCTCGCTTCCCATTTTCCACATCTCCATAGGTATCTTTGATTGTTTGTGTATGGGTGCGATATGCAAGCTTCCCTGGATAAAATTCTTGTGGGTCTGGTCCTTGCATGCTTAGTTCAATGATCCTATGGATCAACATCGGATCGACGTCGATACACTTTTCCAACCATAGGTAACCGCCATGGAAGCATGACAACAAGATTTTAATGCATGCGTTAACCTCCTGGTGCCTTCCAAAGTGGGGTATCTTCATTACATTCAGAATGGTGGACCTCGCAATGTCCATGGTCCACAGCTGGGGGATGATATTCGACTTATTCCCCTTTTTCCTAGTCAAATACTTGTATGGTGCGAGTGTGCCATAGTTCTTTCATTATCCTAAGTTATAGTCATTGATATTCAACGTCATAATCCTCTCCAACTACAGTCTGATTGCGCGTATCCCCTTCGGGAGGTATGCAATGATGACTGTGTAATCGAAGTCCCTCGGGTCATGACTCACTATACTAGCCAGAGGTAGGATGTAGTTAGGCAAGGTAGATGGGATGAGCTTTGCATTCGCTAAGTCATCACGATGCTTCGTTCGTTTCTCTGTCATAGATCGGGATGGTCCAAATCCATGAGAAGTTGACATGGATTCTTGTACTCCTCTCATCGATGAGGCTTGGATGCCTGAAGACATCACCTTATCGGCCATGAGGTCTATTAGGATCTCTTTGATAGATTTTTTGACTACGCTAATTTCGTCCGACATGCACACTCAAGATCTGATATCTCAGGTCGGTGAACAACACTCAATGTAAAATAACAGATGGCAAGGTCTCAATAATCACTGTGCGAAATCAACTAGTTCTTTGTGGGCTCGGATAATCACAGTTGGAAAAAGTGTTCTCAGTGCAACGCTTGATGTGATAAATAGAAAATGTCGTAACAGACTCTTCCAACAGAAAGAAATGCCTCAATCAATGATATTCCATCTATTATGGCGTGGTCCCAACAATCCAGTGGTGAATGTTTTGGAAATAACTGTGTTTCCAGCCATTCTTGAGCATCGTTCTAATGACCGGGATGCCTCCAATGGTCATATTTCTTCATCATGGATAAGTGCCAATTTACGTTTTTTCTGATATCCTGATGAAGTTCCAGTTCTGGAAACCTTCTTTCTGTAGAATCCTCCCTAGAACTTCCTGCAACGTTTCTAATTTTGATTTCTTCTTGCTGATCTTTCTGGCTTTCTTTCCTGAAATCCGATTCACTGGTTTCCTCTTTCCATTATCATTCTTATCTCCTCTTGTCATGGTAACTTCCCACTATGGAGGGTATTTCCTAGGGTTCGAGGGTAATACTTCTTCTATTTTTGGGGTAGGTGCTCTACTCTCTTGTATAGACAGGTGTTTCAAGTCTTCCCATGTTCTTTCAACTTCCACGTCCAGATATCTGGTCCTTAGTAGCTTCGACAGGTCCTCTTGTTCTTTCAGTAAGTGTGCTATTCTCCTAACCATGAAATCTCTTAGTTATTTCTTTTTCTTTTGTAGTTCCTCCTCTTCTTATTTCCTTCGTATCTAATCTTTTTCAATCCAGGTTTTTCCTAGAAAAATAGCAAATGGGGCACTGTTCTCAACAAATTTAACGATCTCAAATTCTTCTTCTATCGAAGTGCCATGAGAACCCATAGGTATCTAGGTAAGTCTTCCACATAGGGTTATTATCTTTCCTCTAAATAATCCTATTCCTCCCAATGAAGGAACCATAGCGGAATTTCCCAAAATTTCCCAAATTCTTTTTGTCATGATATTCACTTGTGTTTCCTCATCCAGGAAAAATTCTATGTCAAAGTCTCATATTCTTGTTTCGATGCATTCCTTCTCTTTTAAAATATCTGATAAGTTTATATCTTTGTGATCGTTTAGGGTTTCTTTCATCTGTAATAATATAGTCTCTGATTCTTTCTGGGGTTCTATCATATCCTTAGTTTATTGGCATGTCTCATAGTTTTCTTGTCTCATATTCATCTTTTCAACTTTAGCAATCATGCTAGGGAAATCCAAAACTTCATGTCCAATAGACTTACAACAAAGGAAAATAGGACCTCTACCAGGGAATTCCTTAGCAAGATGTCCTGGTCTTATGCAACTATAACAAAGAGTTAACCCTCTCTTTATCTTGAACGATCCCCAACCTTTCCTATACTACGCACTGGGATCATAATGGTGGGTCTAAAAAAAATTATTTCTAGGATCCTGCATCCATTTGTTAGTCCAACAATTATTTCTATGCATAGGAATAACATATCTTTCATTATTTCTATCAGATCTATTCATATCAAAACTTCTTTCTTCTAGTTGTACCCTATTTTTCAGACTAGGACCAAATCTATTAAACATACCTAGATCCATTCTTTCAAAAGAAAATTTTCCACTTATCTTACCTTTATCAGAGAACAAATATTCAAGATCTTACCTCTTTTCTTCAGATCAGACATCTCTTCTTAGCATAGAGCTTTGCAAGTCAAGTAGAATACTGTGTACTAGGGAAACAGATCTACACACATACATTTCTCTTTTCTTTAGTTCCCAACAATCATAGTTTCAGGTCTCGGTGATGGAACCATTTGTTGGCATAGGGGTAGACCCAGGGTTCAATGCTTTAGCAATGCACCAAA
This sequence comes from Picea glauca, assembly GCA_000966675.3. Taxonomy (NCBI): domain Eukaryota; kingdom Viridiplantae; phylum Streptophyta; class Pinopsida; order Pinales; family Pinaceae; genus Picea; species Picea glauca. The sequence goes on along the minus strand of JZKD02S1496508.1, from coordinate 162,183 downwards.
AAAACCCTAACTAACGGCCCTTTCGACAACACCTGTGAAACAAATGAAGTCTCACCCGAGGTAGAGGTAGGGGGGGTTGTAGGACTCAAATCTCTACAACCTATCTGGGACACAGATCTATGATTACAATACCTTGACAAAGAACTTATAATTTAACATTCATTAGCATTTAACCCTTATTTATATCGCAGATTCAAAACCTTAGTTATAGAACAACGCAGTATTCAATAAGATATAACACTTCCAACACTTAGCACATAGAAATAGATCAAATCTATCATTCATTCACATTACTAAGAATTAAGATATTATATCAGATGCATCTAACATATATCATTGCAATAAACATACATCACATCAATAACATAACAACTATAATGCACAAAGCAACCACAACATAGGATATACGTGGTTCACCCCATTGTGGGGCTACGTCCACCAACTCTTCTCTTCTTTATTGTATTATCTCAATCTTCTACAAGCACAGAGCCATAGGAACCCACTCTGCATAAGACAAGAGATCTGTGTGCACCTCACCAGATCCTCCTTCCCCGAGCTAGTTTTAAGCACAAAGCCTTATTACAATCTGCACACACGCTTCTTACAATCACTTTCACTTAGCTCTACAAGTTCTTAACACACAGTATGCACAAATCCTTTGCAGTCACATAGATCAAACTCAGGGATGATTTTAAGAATGGAAATTTATTTTTAAATGTAGAAACCTTGGCGAATATTACTAATCCTTCATATGCCAACTATAAATGTTTGGCGATATTTTTGTAAAAATATTCAGATTTCTAAGGATTCTATATAGTTTTTATAAAATTTTGGCGATTTTTAAGGTAAAATAATTTTATCCTATAGAATTTCGGTGAATCATTTTTAAAATAGTGAATCTCTTTTTTGGAAAAACCATGGAAAATTAGCCCATGAGTGAAATTTAGCCCCTAAAATCATCCCCAAACTCTAGCACTTACAACACTGGATCCTTCTTACATCGCCTAACTGTCTATTTATACATTACAAAATGGCTCTAAACATGGGAAAACCCATGGGACGACATCCTAATTTAGTGCCTAAATTTTGTGTTTGGTGAAAAAAATGCCATGAATATCTCCATCCCAATAGATAGCATTGACTTGTTCAAAAAATTGAAGAAAAATACACTAAAATCATCTTTGGAAGCTAAAAAGGGAGAAAATCACATGGATTTGTTGTAGTGGTTGGTATTTCAACTTCCCAAGGTAATAACTTTTTCATATGACCTTTGTTTTAGGTGCGTGATAGCTCGTTGGAACGTTATTTTAGAGAAATACACATTATGTTGTCAAACTCCGACTCCGTCTATATTTTTAATGTGGCAAACAAAAAAAACATTGTTTAGGGCCCCAAAAAAACACTGGAAGTATAGAAAGATGTATTGACATGAAAACTTCCAAAACAATCCAATTGGATTAGGTGGGTGACCACCAATCTCCATCTCGAAGCTATGTAGGGATTCAGACAACCTTCAATTTTTAGAACCCACAATTACAGAAGAACGTCCTGACCTAAAAATTGTCAATAGGAGCCAGTTGGAATAGGTGGGTGGCGACCAATATCCACCTGGATCAATAATGGTAAGAAACAATCTCTGACACATCTCAAGGTTGTGACTCTTATGTGCATGTTCCAAAGGAAAATAGACGCAAGATAGAAAAAAAGGATGAAAATTGTATCTTTATTGGTTGTAAAGAAGGTATGAAAGGTTATAATCTTTGGAACCCATAAACTAAGAAGGTAGTGTATATATGAGATGTGGTGTTTAGAGAAATCAAAGATGTTGTCAAACAAGAACTCATACCAAGTGAGGAAAAACTAGATAAAAAAGAGTTTGAATTGAAGGATAATGAATCAGTCTCTACAAAATATTAGGAATCAAAGGAAGATGAAGAGCCTCATACTCCAATATTAAGGAGATCAGTTTGGGAAAAAAGGAAAATGGAAAGGTATAATCCACTTGTTTTTTGTTCAAAATTTTCCTTGTTTATTATTTATAATTATCCTAGAAATGTTAGGGAGGCAGTGGATTCAGAGGATGGAAAAATATGGGAAAAGGACATGGTTGAAGAAATAGAATCCTTGGAAAAGAATGAGGCTTGGGATCTAGTGGAGTTGTTGACTAGAATAAATCCCATTGGTAGAATGTGTGTTTAAGAAGATGATGAATGCATAAGGAAAAGTGGAGAAATATAAAGCTCGGTTAGTAGAAAAAGGTTATTCCCCGGTAGAGGGAATTGAATTTGGTGAAATATTTTCTCTTGCTTTCTAGTTAACTTATATTATATTTATTCTATCTATTGTTGTTGCTTTTGATTTTTAAGTAAAATAGATGGATGTGAAGAAAACATTCCTACACATGGGTCTAGAAGAAGAAATCTACATAAAGTAGCCAGAAGGATTTGTAGTGAAGGGACATAAAGAGTCGGTATGCAAGATGAAAAAGTCCTTATATAGGTTACAACAATCACCAATGATGTGGTATAAAAAATTTGATACTTATATATTGGGAGTTGGCTTCCCAAGAGGAAAATCCAATCATTATATGTATTTCAAATTAGTAGGTGATCATCTTATTTATTTTTTCTTGTATGTGGATGATATGTTGATGATATGAAAAAACAAGTTATAAAGGATATGAAAACACAATAGTCCTCTATATTTGACGTAAAATAACTTGGTGCTGGAAATTTTATTCTGGGCGTGGAAATTAAAAGAAATCGAGAAAATAGGAAACTCTGGTTGAACCAGAGAAAATATGTTGAGTCAATATTGCAGAGGTTTAATATGTAGGAATGTAAACATGTCAAGGCCCCTATTCATGTAGGTGTAAATTTATCTTCATATCAATGTATGAAGACATAGGAAGAGGAAGAGGACATGTTCCATGTTGTGTATGCTAGTGCAGTTGGAAATTTGATGTATGTAATAGTCTATACTAGACCAAAAATTGCACATGTAGTGGGAGTTTTGAGAAGGTATATGTCAAAACCATGGAAGTAACATTGGGAAACAATAAAGAGATTTTTCAAGTATTTGTGTGGAACTACTACTTATTGATTGTGTTACCAAGGAATACCAAGATTGGATAGAGTGTGGACATACATGGATTTGTTGATGTAGAATAATATGGAGGTCTATATCATAGAAGAACTACAAATAGGTATGTTTTTAACCTATTTGGAGGAGAAACCAGTTGGATGATAAAAATAAAGTGTGTAGTGTCACTCTCAACTACATAAAATAAATACAGGGCAACCACTCATGCAAGGAAGGAATTAGTATGGTTACATAGACTATGTTTAGGTATTGGGTTGGTAAAACAAGTTGTAAGGATAGATTATCACAATTAGAGAGAAATCTTCCTAGCGAGGAACCCGTCTTATCATTCTAATACAAAGTGTATTGATGTTGAATATCGTTTTGTTATAGACATGGTTGAAGAGAAGAAGGTGTTAGTCATTAAGGTGGATTGATCCAAAAAGGATCCAAAGAAGACTAAGGACAACTCAAAACTCACAGAAGCAACTCAAGAAGCTCAAAATGGCCTCAACAAACAAAGCAAGGGAAAAAAATTAAATTTCTCAAAACTCAGTGAAAGTAGCATCATTGCGAAGAGAGCGTCACAATATTTGCAGCGACATAAACTGATCATCAAACAAAGTTATGGATTGAAATATATTTGCAGTCAAAGTTTGGTCAACCTAGCCCAGTCAGTAGGGGATGAGTAAACATCTATACTATTGACATCAACATCAGTACAAATGACGTTAACATCCATACAGTGTACGTGTCACACGCAGGAGGCCACACATGTCATGATGACATCAGCATGGTGACATGGCAGGACTAGAGGATGCCACATGTCACTCAGTTTTTTTTTTTTTAGACCGATCCATGGACCAATGAAAAAGTGCCACATGACAGTCTGTACAGCCACATGGCAGACGATACGGTGAAATGGAAGAATGACGTGGTAGGCTGATATGGTAGCTAAGGTGGCAGACTGTATGTTGACATGGCATGTGACTGTATAGGTGGTTGGTGTTGGAGTACTTCACACTTACTTTTCCTAAGGTTTTCCCTATGTTTATTAGTCATTATCCAGTATCCCATATTTTAGGAAGAATATTCCTCTAGGGATAATATTCTCTCTAGTTTGATCAGTTGAGTGGAGTCTAGATGATACATTGGGATTATCACCATGCAACATTGGGATCATCACTAGCTAATGCACATTGTCCTTGGGATCATCACCGGAATAGTACATTACTCATGATTCCCTAATATCCTTCTTACTTCACTATGTTTCAGTCAATTAACAGAAGAATGATAGACAAGTTAACTCAGACTAGGTGACAGTTCACTCCCGTAACTGCTTGAGAGACTAGACTAGGTGGAAGTTTACTCTCGTAACTTTTGGTGTGTGTCCATATCACTCTAGACAACCACTATGGCACATTAGTTACTCATGTATCTTATATCTATTGTAAATTATTCACTCTTTGAGTGTGGAATATGGTTAATGGGAATTATTCCATTCTTTCTCTCTTGCTTCTTATTTCTCAATTTCTCTCTACAAATGTGTGGTATTTTCTAGATAGATTTATTATGTGAAGGTTCAACAAATTACATTTGGCGTGGCCCAATGGTTGGATTCCATGTGGCCCAGTGATGGGCTGCCACATGGCAGTGGGAAAATGCCCAATGAGTGATCCAGATTTTATGAGAAGAATAAATTACTACATATTATTAAAAGGTGTTTAACACAAAATAACAGAGATACAATAAAATTGGTTTTCTATTCAATAAGGAAATATGCTGAAACTGTAAAATGCAGCGGAAACAAGCTTGTTGGAATGGTGGCAGCTTATCTCTAAGAAGAGATGTGACGGTTGCACTCATTCGCCAGAAGATGATTACAATGAGTCTTTGAAGGCATTTTTACCATAAACAGGAATGCCCAAAACCTAGACATTTAAAAAACTAACCCTAGGAGATGAAGCGCCAAAATCATGTGGGCCCCGTTTGGGTAAGTTAGTACATCAACTATCCGGGGTCGTAACTTTTTCATACGATCTTCGTTTTAGGCATATGATAGATGGTTAGAAAGGTATTTTCAAGGATATTCATTTTGGGGGATTAATTATGCCTTTAGATATCATTGAGAAGATATATCCTAAAAACCCTTCATTTAGGCCCTCAAAATGGCCTTGGAAGTTAAAACTGCTAAAAATAGTAAATTTCCAAAATTGTCAGAAGATGGTTTTGAGCGAGTTGGAAAAGGTGGGTGGCCATCGATATCCACCTAGATCAATCCTCCCTCCTTAGGAAGCAATGGTATCCATTGCGTTGATTTCCCCCATCAGATGAGGAAATTTTTACTGAATTTGGCACCGGGTGAGCCACTTGCCTTGGTGCAGGAGTTGCCCTGCTTTGACGACTCGATAAAGTTGGATCCTTTGTTGTCGAGTGCCCTTGATCTGTGTGTCCACAATATGATCATTTAATTATTGTTGTATACATTCGGGGTTGAGCTATGTTGGTTTCAACTTCTCTGCTACGTTTGAGGTGTCCAATAATGGTGGGAAATAAGGGTGAAGGAGATCCATGTTGAACACTGGGTGCAGGCCAAGGAAAGGAGGAATGTTGAGATCAAAAGAATTATTCCCCCATGGCCTTGGTGATGGTGTACGACCCATAATGGAGTGGGAGAAGCTTCCGATGGGGTTTTGTAAGGCATTCTTTCTGCAAGTGAAACCAAACTTTGTCTCCCACCTAAAACTTATGTGGCACCCGATGTTGATAATGACGTTACTTATACTTGTCATTGGACTTTTGTAGGATATCCTGAAACTGTTGGTGGATGTGATGGATCCGCTCAATGATCTGGGTGGCTTTGTCATCTTCAGTTGGAGTAGGAGATGATTCAGTCGAGGTGACTGCAAGGGGAAGTGCAACATCTATGGGACCCAATGGTTGGAATCCCAACCCCACCTGAAAGGGGCTATGGCTGGTTGAGCTATGCAGGGCTCGGTTGTAGCTATGTTGGACATAGGGAAGGGTATCATCCCATGTGAAAGGGTTCTTTGAGTTATACATGTGATGGATATGCACAATCATTCAATTTACAGCCTCGGTTTGGACATCTGTCTGGGGGTGGAAGGTCATGGATTTGGTAAGCTTGGTGTCCAATAGTGACCAGAGGCTCAACCAAAATGTGATGAGAAATCGACTTTCCCGTTCTAAGACAATGTTTTGTGGGATTCCAAAATGTACCCAGACGTGTTCAAAGAAGAGCTTGGCAGTGGCCTCTATTGTGATGTTCTTCTTACAGGGAACCAAAATCGCCATCTTAGAAAAGCGATCAACAACCACAAAAACATAGTCATTTCCCTGCTTGGTGGACGGGAAGCCTGGCATGTAGTCCATTGAGATGGATTCCCATGGACCTTCAGGAGTAGGAAGAGGAGTGTACATGCCCTGTTTCTTAGTGGTTGGTTTGGCAATATCGTAGGCAGTGCAAGACCTGATATACTTGTTGACCTCCTGTCGAAGTTTCACCCAGTAGAAATGTTTCTGTAGCATCGACACTATCTTTTTGACCCCGAAGTGTCCTGCCACCTAACTATAGTGGGATTCCTAGATCATCTTCACTCACTCACTTGATGGAACACAGATATGACCTATATGACACAACAATCCATCTTGAAGATGGAAATTATCGATGACTGTGTTTGCACCCAACATTTGGTAGGTGGTGGTGAAGTTTGGGTCTGTCTCATAGAGTTGGGGTCATCTAGAGGTCTCATGGATGCAGGATTCTAGCACCGTGGTGAGTGTCATGACGGGCGGTCTGTTGAGGCAATCAATGATGCAATTGGTGCTTCCTGTTTTATACTTGATGTTGAGGTGGAATTGCTGCAAGTAAGTGGACCACTTTTGATGGTGATCATTCTGCAATTTTCCTTGTGTCTGCATGAACTATAGTGGCTTATGATCAGTGTGGATGATTGCCTCCTTCCCAAGAATGTAATGTCTCCACTAGCGGTAGGCTTACACAATGGAGTACATTTTTTTGTCATAATTAGGGTACTTACAGACAACATCTGATAGTGTCTCACTATGATAGGCCACGGGGTGGTCATGCTGAGAGAGAACGAAACCCACCGCATAGTCTGAAGCATATGTCTCGATCTCAAAGGGTTGTTATAGGTCTGGTAGTGAAAGTATTGGGGCTGAGCACAAGTGTTGCTTCAAATCATTGAATGCTTGTTGTTGGGACCGGCCCCATGCAAATTTATCCTTACCACCACCCCTAGTTATTTGGCTGAGGGACCATGCAATATGGGAGAATCCTAACACAAAACTACAGTAAAAATTGGCGAGGCCCAAGAAGATCTAAACCTCACCGAGTGTGGTTGGGGCTGGCTAGTCACAGATGACTTGGATCTTGGATGGATCCACATGTACACCATGTTGATCAATTATGTGTCCCAAGTAATGGACCCTATCCATACTGAAGTATCATTTTTCCAAGTTGGCATATAGCTTGTGTTCCCACAGGGTGTGCAGAACCTATTGAATATGATGCAAGTGTTCGACCCAAGTCTTATTGTAAATGAGAATGTCATCTAGATACACCACTACAAAATTATTGGTGAATGGTCGTAGGATATTATCCATCATCCTCATGAAAGTGGTTGGATAATTTTTCAAACCAAAGGGCATAACCAACCATTCAAAAAATCCTTCCTTTGACTTGAAGGCAGTTTTCCATACATCTGTTTGTTCTATCGGGACCTGGTGGTAGCCAGACTTCAGATCAATCTTACTGAAGTATCTGGCCCGAGTGAGTTGATCAAGGAGGTCGTTGATTCAGGATATCAAGTACTGATTTCTGACTATGATTTTATTTAGAGCCCGATAATCAATGTAGAGTTGCCAGGTTCCATATTTCTTCTGTACCAACACAATTGGGCTCCCACAAGGTGATGAGATCGGATGGATGTGTCCCTTGTGGAGAAGTTCTTATATCTGTCTTTTGATCTCCTCATTCTCTAACAGAGAGCAGCGATAGATTGGCCCATTGGGAAGTGATGCACTGGGGGTCAGATCGATGGGGTGCTTGACCTGGCAGTGCAGAGGTACCCTAGTAGATGAGCAGAGGATATCTTAGTATTCTTCCACAACCTTATCTACTTGATTATGTTGTGTGGAGAGGTCGATCACAGAGACCCTGGATGTGGCTATGATCTTTCACTTATTCTAAGAGAGAATCGTGAAGAAGACAAACTTCCCCATCTGAGAGATGACCTTCCTGCATTACTTAGCAGATATCAAGGAAATAGCACTAGGTGGGACTGCCTTGGGTATCCTATACAATTTCATGTTCAAAGTAATAATAACACTACGAGGTCTATAATAATATGCATCATAACGTTTCCATAAATAAGGTTGGCCTAAAATAACATCACAAAATTTGAGAGGAGAAACATCACACAATACCTCGTCTTTAAAGGGCTTGATGTCGTACGACAATCGACACAATTGGATATTGTGGAGATCGCTTCCTTGGTAGAGCCATCCAATAGTGTAGGGTTGTGGGCATGGTGTTGTTGCTAGGTCCAACCGCTTGATTACCTCTACTGAGATGAGGTTCTTCTAGCTACCACTATCCACGATGAAGTGCAGCAGGGTGCCTTTTTCCCACATCTGTGAATCGAATAGGCGTTCTCCTTCTTTTGGCTCGTTTGGTTCACCAAGATGGAGCTTGGTGGTAGCAACAGTGGCACTAGGTTCTGCATCAATGATTTGTCTTCCCCTTTCTAGTTCTAGCTCAGAGTCTAAACCTAAATATGATTCAGAGGCTTTCACTTTGGCCACCAGTGACTACTTTGAGAGGCAGTCAACAATGTTATGCCAAGGTCTCTTATGGAAGTCGCACCACTTCCCAGTATCTTTCATTGTCTTTCTAGTGTCCTTATTTTCTTATGGCTTGGACTGGTTGTCCTGATACTATCCATATTTTCTTTGTCCTTTATTCTGTGGGATGGGGCCACCCTTTCTTGGCTTTTGTTGTGTGGGGTTCCTAGGCCCAAATTGTAACGTCTTTTGTTTGAGTTTTTTCTCGATTTTGACGACATATCAGTAGGCCGCACCCAAGGATGAGATGTCCAAAAATTCAATTTTGCTCTAAATGTATCTATGCAGAGCACCAGATGTCACTATGAATCTTTGATACCCAGCTTGGTTCACAAGGTATGAAAGATATTTCTGAAATCTGGCACTGCTTGGTCTCTTTCTTGCCACAGTGTGATCCATTTGGCATACAAGCCGACATAACTTTCGACAGGGTAGTATTCCTCCTTAATAGTATCCCTGAAGGATTCCCAAGTGGTCATGACTGTAAATTATGAGGGTTCCTCTATTTCCTTTTTCTCACAGAAAGTTTCCCACCAATATTTGACATGGGGAATGACTTTGAGGAGCTCAAAAGTAATATTTTCTCTATTAGAAAAGTTATGGACATAAAAATACCCTTCTAGTAGATTCAACCACTTGTCTACAACATCTTCATCTATATGACCTTGAAATATAGGAATATTGAAGTTTATTTGTACCTTGAAGGGGGTGGTGCCTCTGCTCGAAGAAGATGTGTCGCCCGTTGGTAGCCGCCGAAGGATTTGCGTGAAACTATCCATCATCTCATTCCTTTGTTGCGTGAGGGATTCATTAATAAACAGTTTGAAAGGATATCCTATCCAATCATATTTATTTTCTCTTACCATGAGAGGTCGCGTGGGCATGCAAGAGCTTTTTTCCTCAAGAGAAACAAGCTCGAGACCCAGCTCTTTGTAATTTGACCTCGTTGGGGACATGCATTATGACGACAAGGAGCAGACCGATCTGATACTGCTGATCCAAATTTTATGAGAAGAATGAAATGAATACATATTATTAACAGGTTCTTAACACAAAATAACAAAGATACAGTAAAATTGGTTTTCTATTCAATAAGGAAATAAGCTAAAACTGTAAAATGCAGTGGAAACAAGCTTGCCGGAATGGTGGCGTCTTATCTCTAAGAAGAGATCTGACATCTATGATCATTCACCAGAAGATGATTACAATGAATCTATGAAGGCCTTTTTACCATAAATAGGAATGCCAAAAACCCTAGACATCCAAAAACCTAACCCTAGAAGATGAAGCGCCAAAAGTCATGTGGGCCCCATCTGGGTAAGTTAGTACATCAATTTCCCGGGGTCGTAACTTTTGCATACAATCTCAATTTTAGGTGTATGATAGCCAGTTGGAAAGGTATCATCGAGGAGATTCATTTTGGGGGCTCAATCATTCCTTCGGATATCATTGAGAAGCTCGATCCTGAATAAACTTCATTTAGGCCCTCAAAAGGGCCCCAAAAGTTAAAACTGCTAAAAATAGTAAATTGCCAAGATTATTAGAAAATTGTTTTGCACTAGTTAGAGAAGGTGGGTGGCCACTGATATCCACCTGGATCAATGAGGGCCCAAGAACGAAATTTCAAAAATAAAAATGGCAAGTCCATCAAATTTGGTGGCCAATGGATATATATTGCCTCCAAGTTGGAAGAACCACCATACACAATTATATATATAAGTTATAACAAACACCCAAAAGGGGAGGCCCACAGGCTCGACCCCAGGATCTCCCCCATTGTATACCAACTAACTATAGCTCTGCCAACCAATAGGCCAAGTGGTCCTATTGTTAACACCGCCCACAAATTTTATTTAAATTTTGAATCCACCAATGCACAGAGGGAGGCATGCGACGGTACGATTGGGAACGGATTACAAGGCATTTTTGGGAATTAATTACAGGTTGTAGGGCATGGAAAATGAGAAAAAAAAATTCTTGGGCTTGGGAGTGCCAGAGTCAGATTGAGGCGTGGAGACAGAAATTTTTGGGTAAGTCGATGCCACAAATTCAATGATGTTGTATGTTTTATGATGTGAGCAAAGATTTTGTAGCTTAATTCTAGAATGAGGTATACGTATGTATTTTTCTAAATTCTTTTTCTTGTTTAATAAAAAGGACTACCCATTTGAGAGCAAGACTTAGAGATGTAGTCCACCAGGGACGAAATCTGTTATGAAGTTTTGTGTTCAGATTTGATGCTAATTTCTCTTCATTATTGAGATTTTCATTATTTAATGATGCACTTTAATTTATGCTCATTTAATCCATTTATTTATAATTCACTTCGATGAAAATATCTTGGATCATGTTGGTATCATAGAAGTCATCTTTGACGTGAATTGTTTAGTGTGAATTCTTACTAGGGCCAAGGATAAACAGGGTGAAGGAATTCTTAATAATTTCAATCCCAAAGTTGGCCATGCATCTCGAAGGAATAAAATGGCAGAAGAAGACAAGCGTGGCGAATAGGAGAAAAAATACGATATGGTCTTTTATTGCATGTCATAAATGGTCGAATGAATGTATGGAGACTACGAGAAGAGGATGAAGAATAAAGGGAAGAAAAGGAAGCACAAGTTTATGATGATGCTTTGGTAAATCAAGGGGCTGGAGGAGACCCTCCTGAGCCTCCCTCTTCACCATCAAGTTCTATTTATTCTTCCTCTGAGAATTCTCATCATTCTATCCATAAATCCTCTTTTAAGAAACCATTATTAAAGCTTGATATAAAATTTTATTTACCTATGTTTAATGTAGATGCTAATCCTGAAAATCTAGCTAATTGGATCCGATAGGTTGAACTATATTGTTGTGTTCAACAGATTGATGAAGAGGAAGTTAAAGTGCAACTTTATTCTCTTTGGTTGGAAGGAACCACTCTCTTATGGTGTGAGAGAAAACTTCAAGACATAAGTAAGTGTGGTAATCTTCTTTCCTCATGGTCGGAATTTAAATCAGTGATAAGGAATCAATTTTATCCATTGGGTTATATACATAAAGCAATGATGGAATGACAAACTTTAAGATAAAGTAAAGGTAAAATTGTACAAAGTTTCGCAAAAGAATTTAGGAATAAAACTCTTGCATTAAATGTTCCTTTGGATTCTTATGAAACTTTAATGAAGTATATTGGCACACTTCACAGTTATATTCGTTATACTTTTCTATTGTTTTACCCCACCAGTTTTGACAAAGTTTATGTGCAAGCCACTCACCTTGAGAATAGGGGAAAGCATGTTCAAGAAGATCCCACAAACAAACCTTCCAATCTCCCACATAATCCATTTAATAAGTTTAAAATGAAGGACAAGAAGATCACCACAGTAAAGAGATAAGATGGAAAGCCATATTGCACTCATTGCAAGAAAAGTGTTCACGATGATGAACACTATTGGAAACTACATCCAGAGAAGAGACCGAAATAGTTCGATGGAAAGGGGAAGACAAAAATTGTTGCTACCGTGCAACAATATCTTGTTTTCGATTAAGGATACGAGGGAAAGATCATAGCGGTTGGAGTACAAGGTAACAATTCCCTTCATTCTAGTTCCAATAATGAATCTCGTGATGATGAACGAAATAGGAATGTGTTATTTCATATAAGAGTTGTATCTAAACACACTAAGATAGATACATTATTTGATCTGGATTCCCAAGTAAACTTGATATTTGAAGAACTTGTCAAAAAGACAGGTCTTGAAACGAAACCACATCTAAATCCTTATCCTCTTGGTTGGGTATGTGATAAAGGAAAACTTAATGTCAGCAAACAATGTAGGGTCAGATTTTCTATTGCTTCAAATTTTATTGATGAAGTGGATTTGGATGTTGTATCACTTGATATATGTGGCATAATGTTGGGGAGTCCTTATCTTTATGATAGAAAAACAATCTTCTTTCTTCATGAGAAAAAATACCACCTTACTAAGGGGGGAGTGGAATATATTTTTAGAGCTCACAATATGAGGTAAACACAACACTTGTTAGTGTAGGTCAAATAATGGGACTCATAAACACTAATAACATATATGTACTCATGGTCGTAAGGGAGAAAGATGTTGGAACATCCGACTCTTTCCAAGGATGTGATCCTTCCCATAAGAAATAATTAATTGATATTGTTTCTAAGTATGATGATATTTTCCAAGAACTAGATGGATTACCTCTTAAGAGGGAAATCCAAGATGAAATACATCTTCAGTGGGATTCTCCTCTTCCTAATGTGGGCATGTACAATATGTCAGTTGTAGAGATGACAAAGATAAACAAGTAGGTGCGAGGCTTATTGGATCAAGGGTTCATCAAACACAACTCATATCCTTGTGTTTATCCGATCGTGATTCGTGATGGTGCCAAAGAAATATGGCACATGACGAATGTTTGTCGATTATTAGGCCTTAAATAAAATCATGGTGAAAAATCGATACCCTCTTCCTCGTATAGATGATTTACTTGATCAGTTAAAGAATGTTGTTTATTTCACTAAGTTGTATTTACGCAGTGGATACCATCAAATCAGGGTTGCAGAATAGGATGCATGGAAAAATTCTTTTAAAACCAAACAAGGATTGTTTGAGTGGTTAGTTATTCCATTTGGGATTTGTAATGCTCTAGCAACCTTCATGTGTGTGATGAATGATGTATTTAGGCCTTTTCTAGAGATTTTGTGATTGTATATTTAGACGACATTCTTATTTTTAGCAAGAATTGGGATGAACATGTGAGGCATGTAAAACAATTATTGGATACTTTGCAAAGGGAAAATTTATATTTAAAATTGTCCAAATGTGAATTTTGTAGGACTGCACTTGTGTACTTATGTCATATTGTAGGAGGAGGACAATTAAAAATTGATCCTTCCAAGATTGATGTAATTGTAAATTGGCCTGAGCCCAAAAGTGTAACTGAGATACAAAGCTTCTTAGGTGCAGTCCAGTATTGGAGGAGATTCATTTCAAAATTCTCCTTTATAGAAGATCCTTTTCATGACTTAAATAGTGTGAAGAACACTTTTCAGTGGGGAGGAAAGAAACAAAAATCTTTCTACACTTTCAAGGAAAAGATCAGTACCGCACCAATATTAGCACTGCCAAATATTCAACATCCCTTCGAGATCGATACATATGCTGGCGAATATGTCATGGGTGCAGTATTGATGAAATATTGTAAGCCTATCTATTACCACTTTGAAACTTTTAACGAAGATGTTGTTAACTATCCTACATATGATAAAGATTTGTATGCATTGGTTCAAAGCGTAAAGAAATGGAATCACTACTTTTTAGGGAAGGAAACAATCATACATATAGATCATCAACCCTTACAATATATCTAAGCACAAAACAAACAACAACAATATCGACATTACAGATGGATGGGTTTCCTACAACAATTTCATTTGGTAATCAAGTACAAAACGGGTACAAGTAACAAGGTAGTTGATATGATTTCTAGACCTCCTATTGTTGCTTCTA
>JZKD02S1496508.1:110712-137463 GCA_000966675.3 Picea glauca | reverse complement strand
AAAGGAGGTTGCCCCCTCGAAGAGGCTTATTATCTAAAATTATCTCTTTTTCAAGGCGTTGAGTACTTTTCCTGAGGTTTTTCTATGCTATATTGATGTTTGGTTCTTAACAAGACATTCTAAGCCCCATCTTGTTTTCCATGTTTCCTAATTAAAGAAGGTGATTGGAACTAAGTACCAAACTCAAACCAACCTTCCCGAGTTAGACGAAGAAGGCTCCATTTGGCTACAACCACAAGTAGTTTTGGACCAACGTGAGCATCGTCGACGTTATCGAACCATAAAGGAAGTGTTAGTCTAGTGGAAAGATACAACTCTAGCATATGCCACTTGGGAACCAACTACCATTCTGCAACAATTCCCACATCTCAAGCATTGAGGACAAGGTTGTTTTTAAGGGGCAGGACATGTTAGGGACCTAACCCCTCACATAGGTAGAATAATATATTTCGATGTAATAAAGGTGAATATTAATAAGGCCTAGCAATAAGGAAGAATAAGTCCAATGTAAGAATACCTAATAGAAGCTTCTGCTTCTGGAAGGATCATCCTCTAGATTGTTCTTTTGATAGACATATTTAGTATAAATAAGAGTCGAGGGTATGATAACTTTTGTCTGGGATATTATTGTAATAGAGATCTGCTCTGCTGGAGGTTTCCCCCTCGAAGATGCAAGTTAACATTGCTCTTAGTAAACAAAGTGCTTTTTTTGGTGTTATTCTGGTATCATTTTGGTATTATTGTGGTGTTTTTCTAGTTATATTGTTGTTCATCTTCCATTTCTAGCTATTTATTTATGTTCTTCATACTTTTTTGCATCTGGAATATTACACACTCAAAACCAAGTTTATCACAAACCCAATATAACCGAACCCTTAGCAACAAAGAAATCTCCCTATAGCTAATAACTTTTCTGACACCAAATGTAGGTTTTAAACCTTTACAATATAGCAATGCACATACAAATTATTTATACAATAGAAAGAAAACAATAGAAATCACACATAGTTCCTAGAAATTTACCGTGGAAACCCTTGAACGGGAAAACCAACAAATGTTTAGAGTTGCACCTCTAACTATCATTTCATTAACTTCACCATTACAATACTAGAGAGAGAGAGAGAGAGAGAGAGAGAGAGAGAGAGAGAGGATTCAATGGTATCCAAAACCCAAAACCCTAATATGTTGATCTTGATTAGATTCCTTGACTGGAAATACATTACAATGGGCCGAAAAACCATTGTTTGAAAAACACTAAAAACAAGCCAAAAACAGACCAAAAAACAACTCAATTTTTTTTTCTCGAGGGATCCACCCCCCATATGACTCCCCATTACACCTGACGCAACATAACGACACATGGAGCTAATCGTGCAAATAATATAACACATAACCAACACTCTTTCTCTTGAACCCATTGTTGAATAATTGTTTTGGCAAAGTAAGATAATGGCTCATAATTAGGAGGATGTTGATGCATTGAAGAGGAAGACCACCCGACCAATTCTGATAAGGCCTTCTCCCCAACTTTAATTAATCCTCTGAAATTTTAATTTACCAAAATTATCAAAATAATTAAAATATGCATCATACAAATTATTAATAACATGACCATAGAAAATATAAAATTAATAAAAAACAACTTCTCACCCATAAATAGAAATAATTTTGAAATATAAATTAATAAAAAACTTCTCACCCATAAATAGAAATAATTTTGAAATATTTTTATTCATAAGATGATAATGACATCACCTTAATTATTAATGACATGACCATAGAAAATATAAAATTAATAAAAATTAACTTCTCACCCATAAATATAAACAATTTTGGAATATTTTTATTCACAAGATGATAATGACATCACCTTATTCCACATTGACCTCCATTTGCCCCTCCTTTATCATAATAACTTTATGTAGAGATTGGTTAGTGGGTCACACACTAATATCTAAGTAACATAAAATGTGGGTATACATTTTTCCCCAATCCCACATCATTATAATTCTCAAAATTTATTTAAAATCAATCCCAAAGATCTTGAAAATCAAACTTTTGAAAATAGCCCTAAGAGAAATATAATTTATAATAATATTCTTTTATAAAATTCATTAAAAGCAAAAAAACAAATTACATGATGGAAAATACTCTCTTAAACTCCATATGCTTCACGCATTGCAATGTGGGTCATTATTGCAAAAGGTTATATCACATTATTTAATTTATTTCAAATTGTGTTAATAGCATTGAACGGAATTGCCATTTTTGTTAGTGAATAAAAATAAAATAATTGGCGTATTGTGTGGTCAAGCATTTTTGGAGAATTGGGGACTCAACAACAATAATATATTATATATCCATTAAAAGGTATAACATGTCGTTTTAAGGATTTGAACATGAGAAGAGAGAGTACAAATCATTCCTCTCAAACACTCAAGCTACATCTAATAGACAATATTATTGCTATCTTAAAATACAATTAATTATATAATATAAATAATATTATATTTTAATTTCAAAATATGTGTCTCAATATTAATCTTTCTAACATTGTAATTCAACAAAAATATTATGATTTTGGTCAGTTTATTTTAATACTTTTCGATCACAAAAATAAAATTCTAAAAAAATCTAAGTAATCCCTTACCTTTTTAAAGTCCGATAAACCAAATTCATAGCATCATTGTCTTTATAAATATAATAATTATTATTTTAATATATAGTTAATTATCTAATATAAATAATATTATATACATAAAATATATATTATTTTTAGTTAGTTGATTTGGTTTTACAAAGACAAATACTAAATAAAAGAAACTTTAAAAAATTAAATAATAAAGAAGTTTTAGAGAATAAAATGAATCAATTTATTGGTTATGGGATTTTTGTTTAACATATTTTTTATTTTTTGTAATTTTATATAATTGTTATTCATATTAATTGGGTTTAAATTAAGTGGTTGGAAGGAATGATTGTTATCCTCCCCACCCAAGTTCATTTTTTCTAGAATTTATCGTGGGTAACATTCTTGAAATGAGGGGAAGTACTTCCAGGCAATGTAATATGGAATTTCTTGGCTTACAAAGAGAATGTGGGGGCTTACCATTTAAGAGCATGTGTTTCCTTCTTGGAGGTCACAAGTTCAAATCGAAGGGAGGTAGAGTATGTACACCTTCATAAACTAAGTAGTGAAATCACTAGTAGGCCATGACCTTAGGGGGGTAGGGTACTCCTAATTCATGACCTTAAGGGGGGGAGGTATGCACATCTCCATGGACTAAGCAATGAAATAACTACTAGGTTATGACCACAGGGGTGTAGGGTATGAAACCTTTATAGAATAAGTAGTCAAATCAAATACCTATTAGGTGGTGACTTTAAAATTAATATATTATTATTGAACTTTGTGTGAACAACGGTGAATGTTGAACTATGTGTGAATATTAGGGTTTTCTGTGGTCGATAATATATAAATCTATGGTGAATATTCAATGATTATGCACACTGAATATATACAGTATTTCTTTGTGGCGATTACCTTCCCATTCACGCTCAAAGGAATTTTTGCAGTTCCTGATACACAAATTTGGTGATTTTGTAGTGATTCTATGATGAATCTCAATGGTGATTCTTTGGTTATTCATCCTCATCTAGAACAATGATTCTCAACATGAATAATATTGAATGGTGATTATGTGGTGATTATGAATGGTGATTCTGCGTGCATACTAAAGCATCCAAACCTTACAATGACAAACTTATGCAAAGATTCTACAATATGTGGTGAATACATTATGGGTTGTTTCTATGGTGAATTGCATGTAGTTGATTATTCAAACCCTACTATGAATCCAATGCACATGTTTTTGATTTATTTTCTTTTCTTTTCGATATAATTAATTCACCATTGATACCAAAATATATCAAAGGGAGGCATAGCAAAGTAGCCCTAGAAATTTTGTATGAATATATAGAATCATCAAACAAACATAGATAAGAGAGAGAAGCCTAACTTCAAAGAGAGTTAGAAGCAATGTTTGATAATAAATTTAGATCCTTCAAATATAATATTCAAAGACATATAGACAATAAACTATTAGGGATTGAGACTCAACTGCAGAAAACGAAGGCTAGAATACAAGAAATAGAAAACCAAAACCAAGAACAAAAACATTTAAGGAAAGAAGAAGAGGTCAAAGAAAATAGTAATCTTAGGGACCAGATCAAGGAGCTACAAGAAAAAATAATTAACAATTTGGCACTAAATAGTGAGAAATGAAAATTGGATCTGGAACCTATCAAAGAGAAAATGAGTAAGCTCATACGGTTAGACCATGATCATAATAAAAGAGCCTTAAAAATCATAATCTTTTGTATAAAATAATAGAAAGATTAGGACATGCTAGCAATAGTCAAGGAGGAACTGAAAAATAAGTTGAAAATTGAAACAAGTAATCTCATAGAAGAAAAAAGGGTGAGAAAAATAATTGAACATAAACATAGGTTGATTAAGGTTATGGTAAGCTATAATATCCATAAATATGACATACTCAGTAAAAATCCAATCTTAAAAGGAATATTTATAAATGAAGACTTCATTCTAGACGATCAAGTTAAATTAAGGAAGGAGGTTCAAAAGGTAAAGGAAGCTAGGAAATAAGGAAAATGGACAACAATTAGGAACATAAAAGATATTATTAGGGATAGATATCAACAAGATAACAATAAATAGCAATTTCAGAGACTTTGTATCTTCTCTTGGAACTGTCAAGGATTTTCATAGAACAAAGAGACTATATTAAGTTGGATCCCAAGTGAAATTGATATTATTTTTCTATTTGAAACTTGGGAGCATGAGGAATATCAGGTAACTAACATAGATGTATTTATATTGTGGTTAGCATGGAACAATAAATTCTTTCATAGAGGGATTGGAGGCATTGCTTGCTACATAAAAAAAAACATTTCTCCTCACATTCAACTTCATAAGAAATACCCTCTCAATCAATATATTTGGATGGAGTTCTCAGATATTAATGCTAAGAATATGTATATAGTTGTAACATCCTCGACCACCCAGGTTGGGCCATGAGACACGAGATAACACTCTCATTCTCTCTGTGGAACATACTGTAACATACCCAACATCCAACTGAGCTATGCTACATAAATTTTTTGAACTGCATGAAATTGAAACATATGCACATAGAACTCTTGCAGAACATTATATATGAAACGTAAACATACAAATACATTATGTAAATGCAAGGATTCATACTGAAATAACAGTAAACGCATACATGTAGCATATATAGGAAATACCCATAAATATAAACACAGTTATAAATCATGCACAGAATAAATCCATAAAAATAAACACAGAAATAATAATGCAACATGTAAATTCATTACACAATTGACACTTATCTTATTAATAATATCACCAAATGCGTGCAGACCTTCAATGAACCTCCCAGCCGTAGAACACACTGCTCATCACTCTCAACAGTGGGTCACCCTCAAGCTGGGACTAAACTCCACCCGGGTAAAGGGATTCCTAACTAGGCTAATGGTTCATAGACAATAGGAAAGACTCTGTCTCATTTGCTCACTCAACTAAAAACCTACATTCCCTAATTCCCCACATGCCTATTCCACCCCAGGAAGTGTGCCCCTTCTCTGCTCAATAGTCCTTCAGCTTCCCCACTTCCTTTCCGGGCTTCAGCAACATGCCAGACAGGAAGTCTCAGAGCACTGTAGTTGCAGTTTAGCACCTTCCAGAAATAAATTCCCAACAATTCTCTCACCCAGAGAGAAATTGTTCACAAGCCTAACAACTCACCTCTTCAATATCCCATAGGCCTGACAACCTGTTTCTTCAGACTATCTCCTAACCTAACCAACTACACAAATAGATATGGATACAGATCCAAATTCAGGTACAGTGACACGAAGGTATGAAGGATAGCTAAATGGGTCTGTCAATGCTCATGGATGATTGACTGGATGACTGAATGATGGAAGGAATGAATGGGAAAATGAACTAACTCCCAACAGTATGTATGCATGTCCCCAACTTGACACTTGTCATGTTGGGATCTACTTTGGCCCACTTGTCCTCAACCTTAGGAATTAGGATAAAATAATTATCCATACTTTATACTTTAACAAATATTAATATAATATTACTTTTTTGCTTAAGCTCCCTAGCTTATCCCTTTTCCTTAAATTTTAGCCCCCACCCTTTCCCTAACTAGTGAAGTTCAGTCCCCCATACTCTTTTATCGTGGTTGGTCTGTGCGCATCAATGTATTTTATATTAATGATAAGACATATACAAAAGTAGGCGCACTAGCCTTTAACATCTAGGCTCTTTGGCCTAATAATCACAAAATTGACTCACCAACCTATAAAACACAACATATACACAAGGCTCCTTGGCCTCAAAGTCGCACGCACTTAAGTTGTTGCACATGGTATCCTGGAATGTGCACACTTCCTCATTTTACTACGCAGTACATGCGTGCACTATGCCATTAAAGGTGCTTACAAAAAATGATATCAAAGAGCTCACCAGCTTAAGTACATTTTCATTTACATTACAATTGGGTTTGGTCTAGGGATATTGCAATCCCCTCCCCTTATTTATGCATTGTCCTCAGTGCATTATTGCAGTGTCCCCAAGGCCGAGCCCCGTTGTAAACCAAGTTCTGAAAGGAATTGTGATTATGTTTTATAGGCTGGTGAGCCAAGTTCTTATAAGTTGGAGACTTATGTGTTGTTAGGCTAGGGAGCCTAAGTGTTGAAGGCCAGGAGCCTGTTGTTGTACTTGTATGTATACAGAGCATTTAATAAAATATAAACACCGCCAGGTGCAGACCGACCACAATGAATGAGTGAAGGGGGACTGAGCATCCACAGAGTGGGAAAGGAATTAGGGGTTGGAAGGTGGGAAAGGGGCTAAGTGTTGAGCCCAGGGGCTAAGCCTAGGGGGGCTTACGCTTGGGAATAATATTTTAATATTATTCCAAAAGATATGTGCATCATATGTTTTTATCCTAATTCCTTTGGGAAGGACACGTGAATTTCCAAGTGCTGGGAGGAACGTGTGCTGGTGGAACACATGCAGTTCCATGGGTGACAAGTGTCAAACCTGGTGCATGCAAATAAAACAACTAGGGTGAGCCGTGAGAAGGTTCCATTCCCATTCCACCGAATTGTCTGAATGCGTACGGAGCTCTGAGAAGTATGACTAACCTGACTTCTGTAGAGAACCTCCATGAGACCCTGTGACTCGAATGTCTATGTCTGATTATGAGAAATCCCGTGCATGTAACCCTAGCCTACGAGAAGCCTGTGTTGATTTTGGGGAAGAGTCTTTGCTTGTTCGGGAAAGCTGAGCGATCCTATGAGAGCATTCCATGTTCTGAAGTCGTGACTGTGAAGCCATCCTATGATTGTCGAACCAGTTTTTGGAAGGCTTGTGTCTGTTTTCCCATGGGATTGTTGAGACTATGCAGTACTGGACTGCCTGAGTCTTTTTGTCCTGTGAGCGACTCCCTCTAGGTGAGAGAGTGCACAGGGGAAGGAGAGAACTCCTGGAAGGAACCTTGTAGCTGCCATAAAGCCCGGAGACTTCTGGTATGGTCTGTTCATGTAACCCAAGGTAAGGGAGATTGGCAGCCGAAGGACTGTCCAAGTGACAGAGAAGGTGCATTCTCTTGGGGTGGAACATGCATGTGGGGAATGAGGGTCCGTGGGCAGTGAGCATGGGAGATTCCTTGAAGAGAATACCTTCCTTGTGGTTGTGTGTGACTGTTTTCCCTGTAACCTCAGCCTGAGCCTAGATTCCTTGCCTTGGGGTGGAGCTTAGTCCCAGCTCGGGGGTGACCCACTGCTGATTTGATGAGCAGTGTGGTCTAAGGCTGGGAGGTTCGTGGAAGGCCTGCATTTGGTTGGTGGATCCCACCATTGTTACAAGATAAGTGTCTAACTATGTTTTATCACATTTTATCATGTCTCTACTGAAATGTTATCATGTTTTCCGCTGTGTATACGAATTAATATGGAATGCTATGGATTGTTTAATTATAGCAGTAATGATATGTTTTACTCTGAGTTAAATGTGTTTATTTGTTTAAATGCATGGGATATATGATATATGTATGAGCTTTGTACAAATGGTGTGTACAAATGGGTATCAAAGCACGAGTAAGCCCAGAGTTTCGAAATGGGTGTGCTACAAATTGGTATCAGAGTGAAGGTTTCGACACTAAGCTTAAATGGGCCAGTGGAGTAGTATTTGGATTGAGAATGCGAAGGGAAATTGGGTCTGGAGGACCAATTTTAGACCTTGGCTTGTTTCGGAGTGTCAAGTAGTTGATTGACTGTGCTTACGAGCTCAGGAAGTATAGCGGCAAGTGAAACCGAAGCTGGTGTGGTCTATGGACACAGGGAGACAGGTCTCTACACAAATGGTGTTATAACCTTATGATCTATTCGGGAGGGAAGGAGAGCCCTCGTGACCGTTGGATCTGGAAAAATGTGCGTACGAATTAAAATTCCTTTTGAAATAAACAGGAATGTGGAAATTGCGATATGCGAAATTTCGAATTGGTTAGGAACCGTCTAAGCCGTTAGATCTCGGCCGGAAAACCCGTCAGCCATAGGATCTGTCGGGAGATTTCCGAAGGTTAAACCTTAGAGACTAGGGGTGAAAGCTTCGAAATAGATCTAGACTGTCTGAAAGATGGAGGACATGTGTTGTGAGATTTCCCATTTCGGGAAATCGAGAATCGCGATATCGAGAGTCATGAAGGAGGTTGGAAATTTTCATGGTAAAAGTCTCGGGAACAATTTGAGCCATCCATCAGTTGGGACACGTGGGCGAGATTGGAAGCCCATTGACATATTGGGGTTCGACATTTCATGAATACTGAGGACATTTGTGTTTCGGCATTGGAAAGTCTGAAACCCTGATAGGAGCTATGACTGTGGTCATATAAGGGGAGGTCGTGTGAACCACGAGTCTAGCCCGAAGGGCTAATGAGATTTAGAGTGCATCGGTGTTTGGAAGACCAAAACCCTAAAAGGATCGAGACTTTCCATGGTGGAAACCCCAGAGCAGTCGTGGGCCGTCCGATTTGAGATGGCCACGTGTTGAGAGATTACCCATTTCAGAAAATCGAGGATTCGGGAGTTCCATTGACAAAGAAATCAATCTCTCATCGTGATAAATCCCAACCATACTGTCAAGACATTAGCATGTGGCTAAGTCCCGATGAATGAACGATATTCCTTTGGGGAATCTTCGGGTCTTTAACGACCGTCCGATGTGAGAAAGATCTGACCGTTGGATTTTTCTAGGAATGGATGTGGACACATGGAGATGTACCACGTGTCAGAGGGTCGAAAAGAGAATCGAGAGTGGTGGTACCCTAATGATGTCACCGAACATGACGAGGATCCTCTAAAATGTGCCATGCACCACTTTGGTAAAGGGCGATAACTATGTTGTAGACCCGAAGAATAAGGTAAAACAAAATTTCAGAAGTCCATGGTTGGAAAGGAGAGTTAAACGGGAGTTCTCCAGTACCGAGACTCCAAAACCCCGAAACCTGAAGTCCCAAGGTACAAAATCCTGAAGTTCCAAAATCCCAAAGTGTCGAAAATGAAATCTTAGAAAACACAAAAATTGCAGAGCCGAATGAGAGCTCAGAAAACCCATTGGAATCGAAATGTCTTTTATTCTTGTTGATATTAGTTATAAATGATGAAGATTGTTCCTGGGGGTTTAATGGCCTGATAAACTATGATTTTATTTGCATAGTGCGTGTGCAGAGTTCAACGGAGGTTAGGACTCCAATTAACCAATGATTGAGTATGGAGTGGGGAAAGGTGAAGATTACCCATGAAATAGAAGACGAACAAGAAGGAAAGGATGTTAACCTGGGAATCGAAGGATCGAACTCTAATGGGCATGGAAAAGAGAAGGATAAGGAAGGACACATAATGAAAATCATTGAAGGATTGCAAAGAGAGGCCCAGACTCGGTGAGCTAATAGTTGAAAGCTCATGAAAGTCAAGGATCGACAGGGTGCATTAAACTTAAAATTTTTGAAGAGCCTGGAAAGAATAGAGAAGAAACTCGAGAAGGAAAGAGACTCAAGTATGATGGAGAGTCGCAAAACCCATGAAAGAAGAAGAAGGTTGAGGAGCTGTAGCCAACATCTTAGTCACTCCCAAAGACATTCTGACAGGAAGACACACAGTAGTTCAAGCCCATCCCCTACCAAAAAACATCAAAAATCTGGAAAGGAGGAATTAAAAGGAGAGATGAACAATATTAAGCCTCCAACATTCGATGGAGAACATAAGAAGGAGGAAGATGCTGAGACCTGGTTTCTTGGCATGAAGAAATAATTCCAACTACTGAATTATTCTGCCTATGCAGAAGGAAGAATTGCAATGTACCAACTGAAAGGAAAAGCATCCATGTGGTGGGATCAGTTTGTACAGGTGCAGCACATCAGAGAGAAAGAGTTCACGTGGAAGGAGTTTAAGAGGTATTTTGAGAAGAAATACCTGACTAAAAGATACTATGACAGAAAGATGGAGTTCTTTGAACTCAAGTTGGGCATTATGACCATTGATGAGTATGAACGAAATTTTCTAGAACTACTGAAGTATGTTCCATTCATCAAGGATGAAGCTATTAAAATTCAGAGGTATCTGAGTGGACTCCCACCTTCCATGAGTGACAATATTCAATATGAAAATCCTAATACCATGGAAGAGACCATTAGAAAAGAGAAATGCTTGTATGAACAACTAGGGGAAAGGCCTATCCTTCGGAAGGTCTGGGATGATCAGAGGAAATTTAAGAAGGAACAGAGGCAGAAGGGAAGAAAGCCTTCCTTTTTTAGAAATAGTCCTTGGGGACAGTCATCTTTTAAAGAGCCTAGGAAGGTTGAAGGGAGTGGGCAGATGCCAAGGCCTCCACCTATCGAGTGTTGGGGCTGTAAAGGAAATCATAGGTATAGAGACTACCCCCACAGAAAAGACAAAGCAAGAACTGTCCATACTTTTAAGCAAGCTGAAACAGTGGAGGATATGGGTAGTAGAATGCCAAGGATCTACACAGCCCTGTACAATAAGCAAGAAGAATTTCAATCGCACATGATTGAAGTGGAAGGTACGATCAACAACCAACCACTTTTTGTTTTAATTGATTCAGGGGCTAGCCATAGTTATGTAGATCCTAGAGTGGTGGATAGTTTGCATCTAATGAGAAACAAACATGAGGAGTCTTGGTTAGTGTAGTTAGCCACAGGGACCAAGAGGAAGGTCACTGAATTGGTTAAGTCATGTTCAGTGGACATGAAAGGAATGAGCACTAAGGCTGAATTGAACATTCTGCCTTTAGGCTCATATGATTGCTTAATTGGGATGGACTGGTTGGACCAGCACCATGCCCTTCTAGATTGTCGTAACAAGTGGTTCACATGATGGAATGAAGAGGGAAATCAGGTAACATTCCAAGGAATTCCCAGAGTCGTGGCTGTGAGGGAAATCTCAGCCATGCAGCTGAAGAAATGTTACCAAAAATTCTATCAATTATTTGCAGCTCGGGTGGAAGAAGCATCCCAAGATGTAGTATCGAATCTGGAAGACCATGAAGTACTCAAGGAGTTCAAGGATGTATTTTAGAAGGTACCCGGACTACCTCCGAGGAGGGACATCAATTTTTCTATAAATTTGATGCCTGGAACAACTCTAGTTTTGAAAGCTCCTTATAGAATGAGTACGCCAGAGCTGAAAGAGTTGCAATTGCAGCTCGAAGAGCTACTAAAGAAAGGTTACATTTTCCCCAGTGTGTCACCGTGGGGATCCTCGGTCCTATTCATGAAGAAGAAAGATGGGACGTTGAGGCTGTGCATTGATTTTCGACAGTTGAATAAGGTCATTGTCAAGAACAAGTATCCTCTGCCAAGGATTGATGATCTTTTTGATCAGTTGAAGGATGCGAAAATATTTTCAAAAATAGATCTTAGATTTGGATATCACCAAGTGAGAATAAAGGATGAGGACATTGGTAAGATCGCCTTTAGAACAAGGTATGGTCATTATGAATTCACAGTGGTACCGTTTGGACTGACAAATGCACCCGTTGTTTTCATGTGCTTAATGAATGATGTGTTCAGAAATTATTTGGACAAGTTTGTCATAGTCTTCCTGGACGATATCTTGGTGCATTCCAAGACAAAGGAAGAACATGAACAACACCTGAGAATGGTGTTGTAGGTGTTGAGAGAACACCAACTGTACGCAAAACTGAGCAAGTTCTCATTTTACCAAAGGCAGATTCATTACTTGGGACATATAATATCTGAAGAAGGGATCGTTGTGGATCCTGAAAAGGTACAGGCCATTCGAGAATGGCCAGTGCCAAGGAGTGTGGCAGAATTTATATCTTTTATGGGTCTGGCGGTTTACTATAGGAAGTTTATAGTTGGTTTCTCAAAGATAGCTCATTCTATCACTTCCTTGCGAAGGAAGGAGAAGAAGTTCCAGTGGACTGAAGAATGTGAGAGCAACTTCCAGCGATTGAAGCAGCTGCTAACTAGTGCTCCAATCCTAAAGATTGCAGATCCAAATAAGTATTACGTAGTGTGCACAGATGCATGTAAGGAGGGGCTGGGAGGAGTTCTCAGCCAATAGGGATTTGTAGTTTGTTATGAATCATGAAAGTTGAAGGAGCATGAGAAGAATTATGCCACTCATGATTTAGAGCTGGAAGCAATCATCCACGCCTTGAGGAAATGGAGACATTACCTCATGGGAAAGATATTTGAGTTGAGAACAGACCATAATGGTCTGAAGTATTTATTTGATCAGCCAACCTTAAATGCCAGACAAATCAGATGGATGGAGTTTCTGTGCGAATATGACTTTGATATCGAGCATATCAAAGGGAAAGAAAATAAGGTGGCTGATGCACTCAGCAGAAAAGTGCATGAATTACATGCTACAACCATTAGCATGTACCATACTGAGATGAAAGATAGAATTTTGGAAGCTGCAAATGTTGATTTGCAGTACAAAAATTGTGTAGCAAAGCTACAACAGCGTGAGAGACCACAAACCAAGGAAAGTTACACCTTGGGAACTAATGGTTTACTTTTGTATAAAAACAGAGTGTATGTACCCAATGTCCAAGAATTGAAGCTGGCAATTCTAAAGGAGATGCATAACATGACTTATGCTGGACATCCTGGATATCAGAAGACTGTGGCAGCAGTCAAAAGGCATTATTTTTGGCCGGGTTTGAAGAAAGAAATTGCTGAATACATCGCCAGATGTATGGAGTGCAAGAAGGTTAAGGCAAAACATAGGCACCCAGCAGGGTTGTTGCAGCCTTTACCTATTCCTGAATGGAAATTGAACATGGTAACAATGGATTTTATCATCGGACTACCTAGAATAAGAAAGCAACATGATTCAAACATGGTGGTGGTGGACAAGCTTACTAAAGCTGCCCATTTTATTCCACTGAAAACCACCCACCGGGCAGAAGATGTTGTTGATATCTTCTTAAAATAAGTTGCACGCTTGCACGGAATTCCTAAGACAATTGTGTCTGATAGAGACCCAAAATTCACTTCGAATTTCTGGAAAGGACTGTTCAAGGGATTCAGAACGAATCTAAACTTTAGTACATCGTATCATCCCAAGTCTGATGGTCAGACAGAGAGGGTGAACCAGGTAATAGAAGACATGCTGAGAATGTATGTGATGGATAAACCATCAAGGTGGGAAGACTACCTGCATTTGGTAGAATTCTCCTACAATAATGGGTATCATGCATCATTGAAGATGAGCCCATTTGAAGCGGTTTATGGAATAAAGTGAAACACTCTAGTGAGCTGGGATAATCCAGCTGACGGAGTAGTAGTTGGGCCTGAACTGCTCAAAGAGATGGAAGACCAAATGATAAGAATTAAACATAATTTAAAAGCTGCCCAGGACAGGAAGAAAAGTTACGCTGATAGTAACAGAACCCATAGAGAATTCAAAGTGGGTGATCATGTTTTCCTGAAAGTGAAAACTAACAGGAGTTCCCTGAGGCTGGGAAATTGCACCAAGTTGGCAGCAAGATGTTTTGGGCCATTTGAGATCCTGGAAAGGATTGGGTCGGTTGCATACATGCTTGCATTACCTGCATCTATGACTGTACATAATATGCTTCATGTTTCACTGCTTAAGAAATATGTACCTGATGCTAATCATATTATCGATTGGACTATGATTCAGGTGGAACCAGATGGTGTCCATCAAGCACATCCTATGCGCATATTGGACAGGAAAAGAAAACAACTCCGGAATCAAGCTATAGAGCTTGTAAAGGTCCAGTGTACCTGGTACAGTCCTGAGGACGTGACATGGGAGCATGAAGAGGTTATGCGGGCAGAGTACCTACATCTTTTTGAAAATTTTGAAAGGCTTGTAGAGACAGTGTAAGTTTCACTGAGGATAGTGAAAAAATAAGGGGAGGGGAATTGTAGCGTACCCAAGGCCGAGCCCCACTGTAAACCAGGTTTTAAAAGGAATTGTGATTATGTTTTATAGGTTGGTAAGCCAAGTTATTATAAGATGGAGACTTATGTGTTGTTAGGCTAGGGAACCTAAGTGTTGAAGGCCAAGAGCCTGTTGTTGTACTTGTATGTATGCAGAACATTTAATAAAATATAAACACAGCTAGGTGTAGACCGACCACGATGAATGAGTGAAGGGGGACTGAGCATCCACAGAGTGGGCAAGGAATTAGGGGCTGGAAAGTGGGAAAGGGGCTAAGTGTTGATCCTAGGGGATAAGCCTAGGGGGGCTTAAGCCTAGGAATAATATTTTAATATTATTCCAAAAGCATATGTTTTTATCCTAAGTCCTTTTGGAAGGACACGTGAATTTCCAAGTGGTGGGAGGAACGCGTGCTGGTGGAACGCATGCAGTTCCATGGGTGACAAGTGTCAACCCTGGTGCATGCAAATAAAATGGCCAGGGTGAGCCATGAGAAGGTTCCATTGCCATTCCACCGGATTGTCTGAATGCGTACGGAGCTATGAGAAGTATGACTAACTTGACTCTTGTAGAGAACCTCCGTGAGACCCTGTGACTCAAATGTCTGTGTCTGATTCTGAGAAATCCTGTGCATGTAACCCCAGCCTTTGAGAATCCTGTGTTGATTTTGGGGAAGAGTCTTTTCTTGTTCGAGAAAACTGAGCGAGCCTATGCGAGCATTCCCTATTCTGAAGCTGTGACTGTGAAGCCATCCTGTGATTGCCGAACCAGTTTTTGGAAGGCCTGTGTCTGGTTTCCCATGGGATTGTTGAGACTATGCAGTACTGGACTGCGTGAGGCTTGTTGGCCTGTGAGTGACTCCCTCTAGGTGAGAGAGTGCACAGGGGAAGGAGAGAACTCCTGGAAGGAACCCTGTAGCTGCCATAGAGCCCGGAGACTTCTAGTCTGTTTTGTTCCTGTAACCCAAGGTAAGGGAGATTGGCAGTCGAAGGACTGTCCAAGTGACAGAGAAGGTGCATTCTCCTGGGGTGGAATAGGCATGTGGGGAATGAGGGTCTGTGGAAAGTGAGCATGGGATATTCCCTGGAGAGAATCCCTTCCTTGTGGTTGTGTGTGACTATTTTCCCTGTAACCTCAGCTTGAGCCTAGATTCCTTGCCTTGGGGTGGAGCTTAGTCCCAGCTCGGGGGTGACCCACTGCTGAGTTGATGAGCAGTGCAGTCTAAGGTTGGGAGGTTCATGGAAGGCCTGCATTTGGTTGGTGGATCCCACCATTGTTACAATATAAGTGTCTAACTATGTTTTATCACGTTTTATCATGTCTCTACTGAAAATTTTATCATGTTTTCTGCTGTGTATACGAATTAATATGGAATGCTATGGATTGTTTAATTATAGTAGTAATGATATGTTTTACTCCGAGTTAAATGTGTTTATTTGTTTAAATGCATGTGATATATGATATCTGTATGAGCTTTGTACAAATGGTGTGTACACATGGGTATCATAGCGCGAGTAAGACCAGAGTTCCGAAATGGGTGTGCTACAAATATGTACTCATACACAACAAAATTTCTAAAATCCTCAAAATGACGTGGGTATTCTGCCCGCATTGCATCCTCATGCTCCCAAGTAGCGTCCTCGGGACCGTACAAGGTCCATTGGACCTTTACAAGCCCTATGGCTTGATTCTAGAGCTATTTGATTTTCCAGTCCAGAATGTGTACCGGATGTACTTGAAAAGTGCCTTCTTGCTCCACCTGAATCACATTCCAATCAATAACATGATTAGCATCAAGAATATATTTATTGAGCAATGATACATGGAATAGATTATAAACAGACATAGATGCAGGCAATGCAATCATATAAGTTATTGGACCAATCCTCTCTAGTATCTCAAACGGTCCACAATAGTGATTTTCCAACTTTGAACAATTTCCCAACTTTAGGGAACTTTTGTTGGCTTTCACTTCCAGGAATACATGGTCTCCCACTTTAAATTCCCTGTGAGTTCTGCCCTTATCAGTATTGCTTTTCTTCCTGTCTTGGGCAACCTTTAAATTTTTCTTTGTTTTTATCATTTGCTCCTCCATTTCCCTGAGTAAATCTGGCCCAACCACTACTCTATCGGTTGGGTTATCCCATCTTACTGGTGTGTTTCACTTTCTTCCATAAAGTGTCTCAAATGGGCTCATCTTTAAAGATGTTTGGTACCCATTGTTATAAGAAAACTCTACCAAGTGTAGGTAGTCTTCCCATTTTTATGGTTTATCCATCACATACATCCTCAACATGTCCTCAATCACTTGATTCACCCTCTTTCTTTGTCCATCTGATTCTGGATGATAAGCTGTGCTAAAATTCAAGTATGTTCCAAATCCATTAAATAACCCTTTCCAAAATTTTGAAGTAAATTTTGGATCTCAGTCAAACACAATTGTCTTGGGTATGCCATGTAATCAAGAAATTTCTCTCATATAAACATCAACAATGATGGCTTCCTTTTGAGTGAGCTTAACTGGAATAAAATGGGTAGCTTTAGTAAGCTTATCCACCACTACCATAATAGAATCATGTTGCTTGTTTGTTCTGGGCAATTTGGTGATGAAATACATTGTTAAAACTTCCCATTTCCACTCAGGAATGGGTAATGGTTGTAGAAAACTAGTTGGGTGTCTATGCTCAGCCTTTACCTTTTGACATTCCAAACATTTGGCAATAAAATCTGCAACTTCTTTCTTCATGCCTAGCCAATAATATTGGCCCTTGACAACTGCAAAAGTTTTTTGATAACCTAGGTGCCCAGCATAAGGTACATTATGAATTTCTCCCAATATCAGATTTTTCAATTCCTGGGAATCTGGTACATAAATTATTCCCCTGTACATGAGAATTTCATCATTATCTAGCTTATATTCCTCAATTTTCTGCTGCAAAATACCTTGCTGTAATTTTTCCACTAATTTCTTGTATTGTAAATCTGATTCGGCAACCTCTATAATTATGTCTTTCAAATATGATTGGTACATGCTAATGGGTGTAGCATGCAATTCATGCACTCTTTTTTTGAGTGCATCAACCACTTTGTTCTCTTTCCCCTTGATATGATTTATATCAAAGTCATTTTCACTTAGAAATTCTAACCATTTGCTTTGCCTGGCATTTAGAGGTTGCTGATAAAATAAATATTTCAAATCATGAGTGGCATAGTGTCTTTGATGCTCCTTCAACTTCCTTGATTCATAACATATAACAAACCCATTTTGATCCATTTGGAAAAGGTGGGTGGCCACCGATATCCACCTGGATCAATCCTCCCTCCTTAGGAAGCAATGATCTCCATTGCATTGAGTTCTCGGGGGAGAGGGAAAAGCATTTGTTGAAGCTGCTTGTCTTGCTGGAGAAGTCACACTGCTTAGTTTGTGGAAATCTATCACGAACCTGTGGCTGGAAGTTTTGGACCTTTTTAACTAGTTTGGCTATTTTAGATGACTGTGTGCAGAAGGAAACTTCATGCTTTGCTGCAACCTTGTCGACCTACTTCTGTTGGATAGAAGGTGCTTTGGCCGAAGCCGTGGTGGTTATAGTATCCTTCTGTTCACCCTTTGAACAGATTGTGGAGAAGATGAATTTTGTAGTATGAGATACTACCTTGCGACACTATTTAGGTGGGGCAGTAGTTGGAACTACCTCTGGTATCCTATAGAGATGACCCCCCAGAGTAATAATGACACTACGGGGTCAAGACTCATAGATAGCATGGCATTTCCACATATATGGCTGGCCCAAGAGAACATCATAGATATCCAGTGTGGTAACATCACATAATACCTCACCCTTGAAGGGTTGGATGATGTATGACAATCGACACTACTGGCTAACATGAAGATCTCGTCCTTGGCGAATCCACCCAATGTTGTATGGTTGCGGGTGTGGTGTTGTCAACAATCCCAATTGTTTGATGACCTCTGCTAAGATGAGGTTCTTATGGCTTCTACTATCAATAATAAAATGCATCGGGGTCCCCTTCACCCACATCTGTGAATGAAAAAGGCGCTCCCCCTCTATCACCTTCTAAAAATAGTAAATAGTAAATAGTTAAAACTTGCTAAAAATAGTAAATTGCCAAAATGGCCAGAAAACTGTTTTGAGCCATTTGGAAAAGGTGGGTGGCCACCAATATCCACCTAGATCAATAGTAGCCTACAAGATCCATGATTGATCTCACCTCTATCACATTGTTTGTCTTTGACCATTTTCTAATGGCTTCTATCTTCTCTGGATCCACTGCCATCCCATCCTTTGAAATGATATGTCCCAAATAATGAATTTTCTTTTGATAAAATGAGCACTTTCTCAATTTGACATACAATTGATGCTCCCTCAATACTTTCAACACCATCCTCAAGTGTAGTTCATGCTCTTCCTCTGATTTAGAATATATAATAATGTCATCCAAAAAGACAATGACAAACTTGTCTAAATATTCTCGAAAAACACCATTCATTAAGAGCATGAAAACAACTAGTGCATTTGACAACCCAAATGGCACCACTATGAACTCATAATGACCATACCTTGTCCTAAAGGTGGTCTTGTTGATATCTTCCTCCTTAATCCTTACCTAATGGTATCCTGACCTGAGATCTATCTTTGAAAATATCCTTGCATCCTTCAATTGAGCAAAGAGATCATCAATTCTTGGCAAAGGATACTTGTTCTTAATAGTCACTTTATTCAACTTTCTGAAATCAATGCAAAATCTTTATGTCCCATCTTTCTTCTTCACAAACAATACTAGGGCACCCCAAGGTGACACACTTGGGCATATATACCCCTTCTTTAGAAGTTCTTCAAGCTTCATTTGCAACTCCTTCAGCTCTGGTGTACTCATTTTGTAGGGAGTCTTTGACACTGGAGCTGCTCCAAGTATTACATTTATAGAGAAACCAATATCTCTCTTTGGGGGTAGTCCTAGTACCTCCTTGAAAACATCTTCAAAATATTCCAGGACAACATAATATTCCAAATTTTTCACCTTCTCTTTAGGTGTCTCTTCCATATGTGATGCAAATATTTGACAACCTTTCCTGTAACATTTCTTTAGCTACAATGATGAAATTTCTCTGATGGTTACTGCCCTGGGAATTCCCTGCACTTTCCTTAGACTCCCTTCCTCATCGAAGCAAGTAAATGCCTTGTTATGACAGTCTACGATAGCATGATGTTGATCCAACCAATCCATCCCAATTAGGCATTCATAAGAACCTAAAGGCAAGATGTTCAAATCTTCCCTGGTGTTCAGTCCATTCATGTCCATAAGACATGACTTAACCATTTCATTAAATTTTCTTTTGGCTTCGGTAGCCAACTACACCAACCAAGATTTTTCATGCTTGCTTCTTCGCAAATGAAAAATTTCCACCATCTTAGGATATATATAAATATGACTAGCTCCCAAATCAATTAAAATAGCAATGGTTTGGTGTTGATCATACCTTCCACTTCAATCATATGTGACTGATACTCTTACTTCTTGTTGTCTAGGGATGCATAGATCCTTGGCACATTTCTTCCCATGTCCTCCACTATTTTTGCTTGTTGTACACTGTGAACAGTCTTCACTTTTTCACCTTTGTTCGGACAATATCTAAACATATGATCTCCTCTACAACCCCAACATTGAATAGGTGTTTGTCTTAGCCTTTGACCCCCTGTCTCAATGGTTATGATTTCTTTAAAAGTTGGTTGTCCCTGAGTATTATTTCTGAAGAATGGTCGATTAGCTCCCTTCTTCCTCTGATCCATCTTGAATTTATTTTTTTCTTCCCAATCTTTTTGGAAATTTGGCCTTGATTTTTAATGATTATATAGGCATTTATCTCACCTTATGGTCTCCTCCAATGTTTTTGGATCATCATACTATATTTTTTCACTGATGAATGATGGCAATCCACTCAAATACCTTTGAATTTTAACTGTCTCATCCTTGATGAAAGAGACATACTTCAACATTTCTAAACATTTTCTTTTATATTCATCAATGGTCATACTCCCAATCTTGAATTCAAAGGACTCTTTCATTTTCTTGTCATAGTATTTCTTATTCAAGTATTTATTCTCAAAATGCTTCTTGAATTCCCTCCAAATAACACTTTTCTCTTTAATGTATTTCACTTGCACAAGCTGATCCCACCACATGGATGCCTTTCTCTTGAGTTGATAGATGGAAATTCTACCTTCTCCATGAGAAGAATAATTATGCAATTGAAAATACTTTTTCATGCCCATCATCCATGTCTCTGCATCTTCATCCTTCCTATGCTCACAATCAAATGTAGAAGGCTTGATTTTGTTCATTTATCCTCATAGCTCATCCACCCCAGACCTCTTATGCTTCCTAACAGGGGATGGACTTGAGTTTTTGTCTTCTCTCTTATTGGAATTCCTCAGAGAGTGATGGTTATGTATGCTAACACTTTTGGTTCTTCTTTTCTCATCAGTAGATCCGTGACTTCCTGATTTGCTTGAGCCACTCTCCTTATCCAATTTATTTTCTATTATGTTCAAGCTCTCCAATAAATTCATGTTGAAGTCCTATTTCTTCTCCTTGGCTTTCATAATCCTTTCATTATCATCTTTATGGCTTTGGACATCCTTCTGTAAATTTTTAATGGTCTCTACCATATTCATGTTTCCATCCCTTCCTTCTCCATGTCCATTGAAGTTTGTTCCTTGAACGCCCAAATGGACATCCATCCCTCTGATATCATCTTCCTGGATGTAAATCCCTTCTACCTCTTCCATTACTATGGACTCTGTGTTGATATTGATATGATCTAGTTGTTGTTAACTCTACAAAATGTGCAGCTAACAAAACTTTGTCAAGCTAATTGTTTCAACAATTTCATGAAAATATGAACCATTCTGGTTCAATAATATATCAAATTTCTTTCTTATGATTTCATGAAAAATTGAATGCCCAAATCAATTTTCTGGGTGGATATTTAGATTCCACTGTTCGAGACCTTTCTAATGTCTACTCCCATGCTCAATTTTGAGTCTTGAGCAGACAATTATGGTTATTATAAATTTTTCCATTATTTTTTCTGTTCATTTTTCAACTTGGCGCAACTCTGTGTTGTAATTATGCAATTTCGTACCTGCTCCATTAGATTTTTCATAGGATATCAATTGGGTTTCTTCATATACATATTATAGACACTCTGTACAAGTTTCATCTCTTTCTGGGTTCCGAGCTACTAGTTACAACCTACTGAAGTTCTAGGTCAATTATTGTTTTTGGTATGGAATTCTACAGGTACCTTCTTTTCTGTTTTAAACATTTTTAACATGACCCAAAATTTAATTCAGCTCTAGGAATGTCTTATATGGTTCAATATATTTCCATTGACTACTCCTGTGCCTCAATCTGATTCTGGAGTAGAAAGTTATGGCTCTTTGAAGTTAGACAGGTCTTAAAATTTACCCTCCACTGTTTGTGTTGTAACTTTCTCATAAAAGCTCTGTTTGACGAAAGGTTTACACCATTAGAAATCTCTCTCTGAGCTCTTTTATTTGAGATGCAAAAAATCAGTGTGACTTGGAACACTCCATTCTCGTGGTTTATGAGTACCTAAAAATTCTCTTAAGGTCCTCAAAAACGCGCTGCAAAAAGCTGATGTTCAAACAATATAAAATGTCGCAGAAATTCGTTGGTTTTTTGTTGTT
This sequence comes from Picea glauca, assembly GCA_000966675.3. Classification (NCBI taxonomy): domain Eukaryota; kingdom Viridiplantae; phylum Streptophyta; class Pinopsida; order Pinales; family Pinaceae; genus Picea; species Picea glauca. Next base: position 115,147 of record JZKD02S1496508.1, on the reverse strand, counting down.
GTTCACCATCCACACGAATTCTTGCATACAAATTTCAACCTATACACCCATATTTACCATGTGAAAAAACACCACAAGGTAAATCATGCTCCGCGAACCTATAACCATTGTGCATCACTTCTCTTCCGTGCCAATAACTTGTGTGCACTACTTTTGTATCGCACGCCAATATCCACCGCACAGAGTTTTGGTTCTAGAACTTTTACTCGTTGCATGCAATTTTTGTATCACACGCTGATATTTCGTGCACATTCCACTCTATGTGCTACACCATGCCAAATTTTAGTACACCCCCACTATGCACCAATACTCTGCGTGCACCAGTAACAAAACTGTCGCGTGACAACATATACCCACATTGCGCGCACACCAACCAAGTTGCTCTGCGCTCTGCTAATACTGTGCACACCACACATGCCATTATTATGTGAGTGCACACCACATGCACCTTTTTAAAAATATGCACACCATGTTCTAGTATTACACGCGTGTCACTCTATATGCATTGTGCAATGCTAAATTTAGCGCACGCACCTGCACACCAACATTTTTCTGCGCAGTGCCAAAATTTAGTGTGTGCACCCGCACAGTACCATTTTTCCATGTGGTGCCAAAATTTAGTGCGCACACCCGCACACTAACATTTTTCCACGCTGTGCCAAAATTTAGTGTGTGCACCCACACACTAACATTTTTGCATGCAATGCCAACATTTAGTGCACGCACCCACACACTAACATTTTTCCGCGCAGTGTTTGATTTTTACATATCACAAGCTTTTTACTACACAACATGCATTTTTAGTGTGCCGAACTGTGCACATTCATTTTTATGCGCATCAATTCCTCGTGAATTCCGTTGCAGAAATTGGGGCTTTTGCTTAAGTTTTCCCTAATTTTTACCATAGGCATTTTGCAACTACAAAATTTGTTCAATTTCACCCCGATAACACCAGTTCAACCTTTGCAACAACAAATCATTGTGAGTTGATATTTCTGGAACAAATTTCCCCAAAATCAATTCACGAATTCAGAATTTTAATTACAAAACTCGCTCCATCTGACATGGCTTCACTGTAAATTCAAATTTGACCAATTCCAAGTCTGAATTTGTTAGAACATATATTAAATCAAGAATATCTCACCACATGGCCAAATTTCTCAATTTTCCCATGAATTTAACAACCAAAATTGGGGATTTTTCCCAATTTCGCCCAATTGCTATTGCTTTTACTATGGACGCTCTACAACTCGAAATTTGGCCACTTTGAAATCAATCCTCTGTGAAATTTCACTTCACTCAACTTGCTCAACCCATCTTGGCCCAGTGTTGAAAACTAAATCTCTGATACCATGTTGTAACTTCCCCGACCACCTAAGCCGGGCCACGATACACGAGAGAACACTCTCGTTCTCTCTGTGGAACGTACTGTAACATACCCAACATCCAACTGAGCTATGCCACATAAATTTTTCGAACTACATGCAATTGAAACATATGCACACAAAACTCTTGTGGAACATTATATATGAAACATAAACATAAAAATACATTATGTTAATGCATGGATTCATACTAAAATAACAGTAAACGCATACATGAAACATATAAAGGAAATACCCATAAATATAAACATAGTTATAAATCATGCACAGAATAAATCCATAAAAATAAACACAGAAATAATAATGCAACATGTAAATTTATCACACAATTGACACTTATCTTGGTAAGAATATCACCAACTACGTGCATACCTTCCACAAACCTCCCAGCCTTAGACCACATTGCTCATCACTCTCAATAGTGGGTCACCCCCGAGCTGGGACTAAACTCCATCCGGGTAAAGGGATTCCTAACCAGGCTAATGGTTCATAGACAACAGGAAAGACTCCATCTCAGGTGCTCACTCAAATAACAACCTACAGTCCTTCATTCTCCACATGCATGTCCCACCCAGGAAGTGTTCCCTTTCTCTCCTCAACAATCCTTCGGCTACCCCACTTCCTTTCTAGGCTTAAGAAATAGGCCGGATAGGAAGTTTCAAAGTACTGTAGTTGCAGTTTAGAACCTTCCATAAATCAATTCCCAACAATTCTCTCACCCAAAGAGAAATTTGTCACGGGCCTGACAACCCACCTCTTCAATATCCAACAGGCCTGAAAACCCACTTCTTCAGTCCAACTCCCAAGCTAACCAGCTACACAAACATATATGGATATGGATCCAAGTTCAGGTATAGTGACATGAAGGTATAAAGGATAGATCAATGGGTGTGTGAATGCTCATGGATTATTGACTAAATGATTGAATGATGAGAGGATTGAATGGGAAAATGAACTAAGTCCCAACAATATGTATGCATGTCTTGACACTTGTCATCTTGGGATCTACTTTGGCTCACTTGTCCTCAACCTTAGGACTTAGGATAAAATAATTATCCATACTTTATACTTTAATAAATATTAATATAATATTCTTTTTTGGCTTAAGCTCCCTAGCTTATCCATTTTCCTTAACTTTTATCCCCCACCCTTTCCCTAAATAGTGGAGTTTAGTCCCCCATACTCTTTTATCGTGGTCGGTCTGCGCACAATGATGTATTTGATATTAATGATAAGACATATACAAAAGTAGGCACACTGACCTTTAACATCTAGGCTCTTCGGCCTAATAATCACAAAATTGGCTCACCAGCCTATAAAATACAACGTATACACAAGGCTCCTTGGCCTCAAAGTTGTGTTCACTTAAGTTGTTGCGTGTGGTATCCTGGAATGTGCACACTTCATCATTTTACTACACAGTACATGCGCGCACTATGCAATTAAAGGTGCATACAAAAAATTATGTCAAAAATCTCACCAGCTTAAGTACATTTTCATTTACATTACAATTGGGTTCGACCTAGGGATATTACAATAATAGTTTGTTATTTCATGCCTATTAAGTCTACCTTTTATAATAAATACAATCTAGATAAAAATTGTCCCTATAAGAGCTTAGAACAAGATATTTATAGTATGGAAAATGAAGGTAGTATCCTCCCACTAAGATACTTTAATGTTAGAATTGCACCTAATAAAGTTATTATATTAAGCAATGATTCCAACCCTAATCCTATATGGCTAGATGAGGACCTTGTTTTAGCTAATAGATACAAAATAAATTCGAAATACCTAATCGAGAATTCGTATGGTACCGAGCTAATCAATATTTTTATCTCACAAGATCTAATCATTTGTAATGGTCTAATGAAGTGGCTGAAATCTAACCAGATGAATTGTATCCATGGGATAGGTAGTAGTGTTGTGGATTATGTGATATTAGATATTCCCGTATACAACCAAATAGTCAATTTTGACCTTTTAAATGACCATGATCCTACCTTTGATCATAAACCTTTAACTCTAACTCTAAATTTTATCATGCACCAAAACCCCATTGAAGAGAACTCTAATAACCAAAGGAACTCGTTTTTTGACAAAAATAAATTCTATCTCTTCTTAAGGGACTTAAACACTAAATTAAATATTTTGTCATATAAAAACAATATTGAAGACCTTTATCATAATTTTATGACAACTCTCTCTACTTCCATAAAACAATTATCTATCAAAGTATTGTGTAAAAGAAAAAATAGAATTTCCAACCCTTCGTATGATAATGAGTGTAAAATTGCTAGAAAAACCATTAGGTATGCCTATAATAAGTCTTTGAAATATGATAAGATTAATAGATACAAAGCTCTAATTAAAAGGAAAAAAAGAACTACATAGATAGAAAGAAAGATAAGCTTTTGCACCTATCCAATATAGATCCAAAGAAATTTTGGAGGAAAATTTTGACTCGTAAATCTAAAGAAATGGGTATGATTCCCCTAATGGATTGAAATTCCTACCTTAAAAAAATTTACAAATCCCCTAATGTTTGAGACAACATTCCAAACATTTCTACTGAAGATGAATTTTTTTCTATGTAAGACATAAATTTTGGGATTAAACGACTTGAAAATGGGAAAGCTAAGGACATCGAAGGATACCAAGTTGAAATATTAAAAATTGGAGGGCCTATTCTCATACCTCACATACACAAGCTCTTCAATTTAGCAGTCAAGAAGGGATTTCCTAAACCCTGGACTCAAAGTCTCGTTGTAGTTATTTTTAAAAGTGGGGATAAAATCAATCCCTCTGATTTTAGTACCATTATGATTATCCCCATTTTAGCCAAGCTATATTGAAGTATTTTGGAAAAGAAGATAAGCATATGACTATAAATCCATGGAAAACAAAATAAAGATAGGATGGTTTTAGATATTAACATTCAACTATGGACCACCTTTTCATGCTTAGGATCATTGCAGAGGAGTATCACAAAAAAAAAAAACAATATCCTTTGTTGTTCCATTGAATTTAATAAAGCTTATCACACTCTA
>JZKD02S1496508.1:88366-98722 GCA_000966675.3 Picea glauca | reverse complement strand
TCAGTTGTATAACAATTTGTATCAGAGCGGGTTCCTTTTATATAAGGGTAGATCCTAGAGCTTAAACATGAATAGCCAGTAACTTCAACCAATAAGGCCCCCATATTCAATGGAACAAAATTTTCTTTCTAGAAAGTTAGGATGAAAACCTACATAATGGATTTAGGTGCAAATATATGGGATGTGGTAGAGAATGGTTATGTGAAGCCAGTTGTACTAGCTTCTAAGGATGACAAACTAGAATTCAGATTCAATGCTAAGGATATGAATGCTATTCTGAGTGGGATTGCAGAAGAAGAATTTGTAAAATTTATGCACTTAGAATCCTCCAAAGAAATTTGGGACAAACACATTAGCAGTTATGAAGGTAATGAGAAGGTAAAGGGTGCCAAGATTCAAACCTATATATTACATTTTGAACAACTAAAGATGATAGAGGATGAAATTGTTGGGAAGTACTTTCTGAGAGTTGAAGAACTAGTAAATGCAATGAAAGGACTTGGTGAAAAAATTGAGGAAGTCTCTTTAGTCCAGAAATTTTTGAGATCTCTGCCAGATAGGTTCAACCCAAAGGTCTTTTCTATAGAATAACTTAATGATATAAATTCTTTGTCTATTGACTAACTCTTAGGAAATCTAACTTCTTATGAGATGAGGATAGGTAAAGTTAAACCCACCTCTATAGAAGCATCATTTAAAGCAGATAAGATTGAGGATTCTGAGACTGATGAAATTGAAGCAAAATTTGTGAGAAGACTAAAGAAAGGATCAGGCAAGTACCAAGGCAAGTTTCCCTTAAAATGTTTTAACTGTGGAAATATAGGTCACTTTGCATCTAAGTGTCCACACAATAAGAATGACTAGAACTCTGAAGGTGAAGAGAAGTACAAATCCAAGAGATTTGGTAAAAAGAAAAGTTTATGTGTAAACAATGATGACTCTTCAGGAGACACATATAGTGACTCTTCTTGTGAAGATAAGGTTAATGAATTTATGCTTATGGCCAAAGAGGATTATGATAATAAAATAACAAGAAGTGATTTTAATGATGAAGAAGTTATTTTTGACTTGGAAGGAGAACTAATCAATGCCCTAGAAGAAATTGCTAGACTCAAATTTAAAAAGAAAAAGAAAAAAAAATTGCTGATACAATTCGAGAAAGATAGTAAAAAACATAATGAAGACTTTGCCCTATTAAAAGTGGAATTATAATAAGAAAAGAAAATAGAGGACATTCTAAAACAACAGTTATCATAGAAGAAGGAAATGTGTGAAGCCTTGGAAGAAGAGGTAGTAAAAACCAGAAAAGAGATGGAGAAGTTTAAAGCATTGTACCTCCAAAATCTTCCAAGCATTAAAGACTCAGCAGAACTAAACGACATTCTTAGAAAACAAAGATCTCATTTGTTGAATAATGGGTTAGGTTATGTAAGTGGTTCAATCAACAAACAACCAGAAATCAAAGAGCTAGTAAAGATGATCAAGTTTCAAGTCAGCAGACAATCATACCATATGAGTACTCTGCTACCAAAAGCTAATAAAGACAAGATGATCCCTGATAAAAAAATATATATATCAAAAGATGGAGCAAAAAATGCCAAAAAGAAGGCCATCCTTCAGGTACCAAAATTTCTTCCATGGTTACTATTTTTACTACTCTAATTTTGGTCATAAGATTGCAAATTGCCAAATTAAGTTTAGAGACATGCAACTGAGCAGATCAAGAAATAAACAATCTTTGCAACATAGAACTAAACAACCAATGAGTAGTCAAGTTGCACCAATCACTTTGACCTATTGAACAATGATATTGAATTATACAACTGTCATAATTTTGGCCACAAAACTACAAAATACCATCTGAAGAATTATAAAGAAGATCCAAGGATAAAACCCTTAGCCAGAAATGCCAGCACATGGAAAAATAAAGATAGTGAAAAATGTGGTCTAGTACTTTCAGCTCAAAAAAAAAAAATACCCCTAGTATGTAGACAGTGGATGTTCCAAGCACATGACTGGAGACAAGGATAAGTTTATGTCTATAATTAAAAGAAAAATAGGAAATGTGACCTTTGGAAATGATGAACGAGGTAAATCAAGGGTAAAAGGATGGTGAGTTTGAGTAATGTTAAAGGAAAATCCCAGGATCTTCTTCTTGTAGATGGGCTGAAACATAATTTGCTCAGTGTAAGTCAAATGTGTGACAGAGGATGTGAAGTGGTGTTCACTTCCAAAGATTGTAAGATAAAGTCTGTAAACTTGGGACAAGTTGTGGTTAAAGTAATAAGAACAGATAATAATGTATATGCACTGAAAGAAGATAGAGAAGAGTGTCATCTAATAAAACATGATGAAAGTTGATTATGGAATAGGAGACTTGGACATCTAAACTTTGACCACTTAATCAAGCTCAAAAATATTGAGGTAGTAAAATATCTCCAAAGAATATCAAAGCCACAAGATTCTTTGTGTAAACCCTTCCAAGTAGGAAAGCTAACCAGGACATAGTTTAAATCCAAGAGCTCTACTTCAATAGAGAAACCACTCCAATTAGTTCATATGGACTTATGTGGACCATCAAGACAAGAATGCACAAGGAAGGAAAACTACTTCATGATGATCATTGATGATTACTCTAGACTCACTTGGGTTTCTTTTCTCAAAGAAAAACTTGAAGCATTTGAGAAATTTAAAATATTGAAGGCTTTAACTGAGAATCAAACATGCAACAGGTTAAAGGAAGTAAGATCAAACAGAGGAGAACAATTTATGTCAAGTGATTTCAAGGAAAATTTTGATAAACATGGGATCAAGAGAGAATACACAATCCCAGGAATTCCACAACAAAATGGATTAGTTGAGAGGCAAAACAAAACAATTCAGCAAATGGCCAGGGAAATGATGAATGATAAGAACATTGGTCAAACCTATTGGGTAGAAGAAATACACACATCGGTCCATATTCTTAATAAATCCCACCTCAGACCACACAGTGACAAGACACCTTATGAATTGTGGTATGGAAGACCTGCTTCAATCAAACACTTCAAATTCTTTGGGAGTAAGTGCTACATAAAGAATAATAATGGAAACCTTGGCAAGTATGATGACAGGGATGATGAAGGCATCTTCTTAGGATATGCTACCAATAGTAAAGGATATAGATGATTTAATAAAAGATTGTCTAAATTAGTTGATTGCATTGACTTAAAGGTTGATGAAGGAGTCCCAGTAAGAGAGGTTAGAAACATTGAGTCTGCTACAAAGGACATAGCTGAAGTTGAAGATGAACAGGTCCAAGAATTAGAAAAAGAAGACTCTGAGTCAGATGAAGATACAAATACTCAGGAAGACTCAAATCAGCAGACAACATCAAATGCTTCCTCCATAATTACTCAAAAGAATCATCCTGCAAGTCAGATAATTGTTGAGAAAGACAAAGGTGTACAAACTAGGAGAAGGATAATCAAAGACACCGAGCAATCACATATAGCCTTCATATCCATGGTGGAACCCAAGAACTTTAATGAAGCCAACGAAGATGACCATTGGGTTAAAGCCATGAATGATGAACTTGACTAGATTGAGAAAACAAATACTTGGGAGATGGTTCCTATACTTGAAGGTAAAAATTTCATAGGTTCCAAATGGGTCTTTAAGAATAAATTGAATGAGCAGGGACAAATTTTCAGGAAAAAAGAAAGTCTGGTATATAAAGGCTATGCATAAGTTGAAGGACATGATTTTGATGAAACCTTTGCACCAGTGGAAATATTGGAAGCCACCAGAATGTTTCTTTCCTATGCATGTCATAAGAACTTTAAAGTATATCAGATGTAGGTTAAGTTAGCATTTCTTAATGGAGATCTAGAAGAAGATGTATATGTGGAGCAACCTAAAGGTTTTTCACTGACAGATAATCCTGACTATGTCTGTAAGTTGAAAAAGGCATTATATGGACTGAAACAGGCACCACAAGCTTGGTATTATAGACTGGACAAAGGGTTCAAGAAATGTATTGTTGACAATAATCTATACATTAAGTTTGAAGGTGATGATTTATTAGTTGTTTTGGTTTATGTAGATGACATTATTTTTGGATGCACTAATGACCCTTCAGTTCGAGATTTTCTTCGTGGATCGGTATTCGTGATCCGTATTTATGTAGGAACACAATGAAATATAGAAATACACATAAACGTAGAGATGCAGCAGAAATAAGACTTCATTTCATTAATAACGAATGACTGAAATATGCCTACAGCCAGAATGGAAATAAACTAGATATGGCGCTGGTAGCTTATCTATGAGAAGAGATGAGGTGGCTACTGGCCTTTCAATTGTGTTACAATGAGGCTCGAAGGCCTATTATAGTTGAGAAATAATGGAAAACCCTAAACATCCAAAGACCTAATGCCACAACTATGGGCCCCATTTGGGTAAATTGGTACATCAACTTCCCGGGGATGTAACTTTGACATACGATCTTTGTTTGACACACTCAATACCTCATTAGAAATATATATCTAAGGAATGAAACTTTTAGGTGAGAAACAATGATATTATTCACTGTTCGATAGTCAATGTAGAGTCTCCAAGTCCCATCCTTCTTCTGCACCAACACAATCAGGCTCCCACAGGGTGATGAACTCGGTCGGATGTGACGTTTCTACAAAAGCTCCTGAATCTACCTCTTGATTTCGTCATTCTCCAGAATAGAGCACCGATAGATTGGTCCATTGGGTAGAGTCGCACCTGGGGTAAGATCGATGGGGTGCTTGACCTGGCAGTGTAGAGGCACCCCCACGGGGGAGGTGAAGATGTCCTCGTACTCCTCCATGACCTTATCCATCTGTTGTTGTCATGCAGAGGGGCCCTGTCTGGAGGTCATGGCCACAATCTTCTTCTTTCCCTGAGGGAAGATCATCAAGAAAACAAATTTCCTGGTTTTGGAAATGAGCTTACTGCATTGTTTTGCAGTAACCAAAGAGATGGTGGTAGGCGATGCTATCTCTAGTATCCCGTATAGATTATTTCCCAAAGTGATAATAACAACATGAGGCCTGGAATCATACATAACATGTTTCTTCCACAAGTACGGTTGGCCTAATAATCCATCAGAAACATCAAGAGAATCAATTTCACACAATACCTCATCCATGAAGGGATTGATGTTGTAGGGAAGGCGTCATTGTTGGCTGACATAGAGGTCCCATACTTGGTGAAACCACCAAATGGTGTATGGTTGTGGGTGCAATGTGGTCAGCAATCCCAGTTGATTCACAACCTCTATCAAGATGAGGTTCTTCTAGATCCTGCTATCGACAATGAACTGAAATGGGGAACCCTTTACCCACATCTTGGAATGGAAGAGGTGCTCTGCCTCTTCTGGGTCTTGTAGTTCCTCCTTCTAGATATTCATGGTGGAAACGGTGGCGTTGGGCTCCGCATCGACAATATGCTTCCCCTTGTCGGGTTCTAGTTCAGAGTTGGAGCATGCATTCAATTCATAATCCTTCAACTCAACTACCATTGACTGCTTGGCCTGACACTCACTTATATTATGGGTGGATCTCTTATGGAACTCACACCACTTCCCCATGTCCTTTTTGGCTTCATGGTGCTATTATTTTCTTGTGGCTTTGGCAGGTTGTCTTGGGTCACCCCGTCTTGGCTTGGTCCTTTGTTCTATGTTTTGGGGGTACCTTTCCATTGCTTCTGATTCATAGACCCAAAGTCTCACTTCTTCTATTTGAACTTCTGCACAATCTTGGCAGCATATTGGTATACAACACCAAGCGAGGAGATGCCAAGGAACTCCATTGCCTCCTGAATGTATCTATGCAAACAATTGCGATACTTTAACACCAAATTTTTCTTTGAATATTTGATACAAAACTTTGTGCGTAGGGTATGGAACATATTTGTCAACTGATGAACATATTGGTCCCTTTGTTGCCGCAACGTAGTCCATTGTATGTATTTGTCATCATATCTCCCCATGGGATAATATTGTTCCTTGATGGCATCTAGGAAATAATTCAAAGTTGGTGTGATCGAGAATGGAGAGGGTTCCCCCTCACCCTGTTGCTCCCAGTAGGTTTCCCTCCAGTCCTTGACATGGGGGGTAGCTTTGAGGAGTGAAAAAATAATCCTTTCTCAGTTAGAAAAGTCATGAATCGAGAAATATCCTTCTAATAGATTCAACCATCTATCTATGACATCTGCATCTATTTGGCCCTCAAATATGGGAATGTAAAAGTTTACTTGTACCTTAAAAGTAGTGGCACCTCCAGAGTGGTTGTTGGATGTAGATGCGCCACCGATGGGAATTCATTGAAGGATCAACGACTCAAATCCATTTCAGGCCTTTGGTATTTCGGGCCTTCAGCCACTTCGGCAGCTTCGAAAAATTCAGTGCTTCGACGACTTCGGGTCTTCGGGTCTTCGTGACTTCTAAGAATTTTTCATTTCAAATATCCTAAATCCATTTACCCGAAGGCTTGGATCGACTTCCACCTATCCCCTCTAAGATCAACGATTCATACTCACTTCGGGGCCTTTTTCTCTAGCGCTATACTTCGTGCAAGTTTGTACTCCCGAATGCCCGTGAGCCGTTGTTCTCGACTGATATTGGAATATTTGTCGTTGAAAGGATTAAACTATATTTTGCTTATGCTTCAATCTTAAAACAATTTATGCTTTGTGTTCATGGATGCGGCCTGCACAATCAAGGATTTGGATGACTGACTACAAGCTGAGAAAACAGGGAGATTAGGGTGCACAAACGAACAAGGGAAAACAAAAAATGATTTTATCAGCCGAAGGGGGAAAAATATAAGACTTGGTATGCGAAAAGGATAGAGACAGGGAAAAAATTATAGACTTAGGTAGAAACCACAAACCCATGAGACTTTGACAAGCTCATGTGATAACATTTGGCTCCACAGGGGATGGCATGCTCCCTACGAGTTGCCAAGAACAAGTAGTTCCAGTGCCTTAGTTGTTGGGTTGTGGAGTCAAGATCAAAACATTTCTTCAAAGGCTAACATGTACATTATTCCACTTATAAAAAGGAAAACAAACACACATTCTCCAGAAAGATCTTATTTATGTACAGTCCTAGGCTAACTGATTTTTGCAAAGCGTTAGGTGAAAGAAACATTCCACCATAACCACCCAGACTGTTCGGAAATATAATTATTCTCTTTAATGCAAATAATCCATAAAAGGTAAGGGGAGTATGACAGCATAAAGAAAACATGTATTGGAACACTGGAAATACCTCCAAATGATGATAATATGAACAATTTTGCAGGTTTCGTTGCTTTTGGAAAACATAGTTCCATATATAACCCACAGGATCACAAAATTTATAATCAAGAAAGCTCGACCGGTAAGAAATTACCTCCTACTCTTCATGGTTACTCACCCATCATTCAATGTTCTCATAGTGTACATGTGGGTAGAGGACTTATGCAGGTCAGCTGATCCCAGGTGATACTTTCTCATTTACAGGTTCTAGATAGGAGATAAACTGCACCTTTAGCTCCTCCATTTCTCCTTTTTCTACTTCAATGACATCTGCTAGCTGAGAGAAAGAAGTCTCTTCATGTATATCCATGGATTTCTCTTTCTCTCTATCATGCTACTTAATGTCTTTTGCGGGCCCAAGATGGCTTATTTCCACACAATTCTCTTCCTTAATGTATAAAGGAAAAGACTCTATAGTATGGTCTTGGAAATCCTTTATATCCACATCAGAATAAAATTCATAGATTTTACGCTTAGGCTGGTTTCTCCCCAAGTCATCAAAATGTGGTGTGGAGATTTGTTGTTGCTCTTCATCTGAACACTCGTTAAAGATGGGTGAGCACAAAACACCTCCATCTTGCAAAAAAGGAGTGATCTCTTGATTCTTCTCTTCGATCCTAGGTAGAAATATATTGTGGAAAACCTCTTGAAGGAAAAAAGAAGAATCCTCCTCCACCACTATCTCTTCCTCCAAATCTGAGACAACAGGTGTATTAGGGTCAAAAAATAATACATCCATGGCTATGTAATCATCAACACTATCAACAATCATATTTGGGAGCATGGAAAAGCTCTTCTCTTCATCGTTTTCATTGGGATATCCATCAAAATATATTTTCTCTTGGTCAGTACCCGACATCACTTCTTCATCATAAGAAGGGCTGCCTAGAACATCTGTTTCAGGGACCAGAATATCCTATGCACTTTCTTCATAAGATCAACAAGAAAAATATGCCTTTACTTCTTCTATTTCTGTAGAAAGTGATCTTACCAGTCCCACTAGCTCACCCAAAGAATCTTCTTCAACCTCATAGTATGCATCAGAATCTTCTATATTCTAAACACAATTGTTATATTCCTTACAACAGTTATGATAAATAAACTCAGAGGAATAAAACTTTTGACAATGCCCATTGAAAGTCGCATGAAACTACTCCAGGGAGGAGATGTTAGCAAGGGGTAAAGAGTGGTACCAATTGTGAGCGTCTCCCGCTAACGAGATCACGAAGATCTTTAATAATACATCCTCATGATGTATTTCCCATTGATGCATGAGTTCATGAAACTCAAGGAGATTTTGAGCAAGGTTGTACTCTTTACACTCTATAAATATGGGAAACTAATCACCCTATTCATTTGGAGTAGGAACAACATTAGGAAAACCAGGAAGAGAGGAGAAATTAAAAGGAGCATACCTCTGAGCCAAGAATATTTCCATTTCAAACTAGTGGAGTCGCCAATCGATCCTTTAATCATGGAGTCGCCAGGTGAATGATATGCATCCTGAATGTGTCTAGTATTTTTTCACCATCAAAGACCAGATCTGATCGTTGTCAATCTCCCAGCGAACTTTCAAGATGAGAAAGAGGCTGCTAAAAGCCTTCTCAAAAATGTTTTCTAGGTTAGCTCAAGTGTGCTAGAGGTAGCCACAACTGAAAAAGTGGAGTCGACACAATGGATTCACCATGTGAAAATGCAATATTCAATGGTTATGATATCTGATGCACCTTTAGAATTAGAATCTCGTTGTTGTTCTACCCAGGGAAAAGTCTTCAATTCATTCCTTGGAAACGATGCCAGAAATTTTAGCACTAGAAGTCACCTCCAGATTGTATTTTAGGTAAGCCCAATACCCATCAGAGTTTTATGTCACAGGTTGGTTTTAAAGAAGTCAAATGGGCGCAAGCTCAAAATGATATCGTTTTAACTCAGAAAACTAGTCTGGTATGCACCTATAAGTGAGGTCTTGATTAACTTCATTCAATAAGTTGGAGTAAGGGTGAATAGGAGGAAGGTTTAGTGAGAAAGGTGTAGAGATATGCTATGAACATCAGATTTTCCAGCAGCCTAAGGAGGAAAAACTTAAACATAAGGTTCTCTTGGATTCAAATTTCAAGGAAGCTAAAAGAAATTATAACATTACTATAATAAATTTTTTATCATAATACAGTTACAACAATCCATGTGAATCAATCAAACATGAAATATCTCAGTATCAGAGGAAAATAACATGGAGAAGAAGATGACTTTCGTTAAACAAGATATCTAAAAAACAAATACATAACCAGAGAACCAATTTTATTCATCAAAAGTTTACAATACGGGAGCATTTCTCAACCATCGACCTTTACAAAATATCAAAACTGAGTATATATACTCAAAACTGTTGCAACTACCAGGAATGTGATCAGATCACTACCTTCAAATCCTTCATTCATCACCCTCTCTATTAGTTTGTGCATACCTCATTATCTTAGATGTAAGCCAGGCATAGTTATGTGCTTTACAAGAAAAATTGCCCATAAGGAAGCTTTAGATTGTAAGTGTTACTTTACTATCTTTCCATTTATGTGTTGAGACAAGGTCTCAACCACTACTCTCATTCTCAATAATTGCCTTCATTGGGATTAGGACTGGACCTTGCACCCATAAATGTTCGTAGATGGTTCCAATGAATTTTGCAAGTCCATATTGATGCCTTGAGGCCATGAATGGTCTTGGTCTATGACCAATCTAAGATTTGCAAGTGGCAGTATGATATCGTATGCCCAGGGGTTGTTCTATGCTGCTAGTATCTCTTTACTACAGGTCCTATGAAACCTGCAACCTTCCTCTTTTGTGCTTCTGAAATCTCAAGCCTCAGGCACCAGCCCCTTCTTCATCACCCCTTCACGCTTGTGACCTTAAGCCATCACCTCATGTAACTTCATGATTGTGGGTGCATCCAAGGATGTTTTGAAAGAAAAATACTTTTTTCCACACAATTCACCATGAACCACCATGCGTCCCTTTCAAAAAATCATAGTTCTGATTGCGGCCCAC
>JZKD02S1496508.1:57387-78650 GCA_000966675.3 Picea glauca | reverse complement strand
ATGGTAACGTCCTTCGATGTAAGTTTAACGAGCCCAAAGAAGGGAAGCTCGGTGATTTTTCATATTTAGAGAGTCTGAAAAAGAATAAAAGGAAACTCCATTGGGGTACCTTTTTTGACAATAGTCTAATCGGTTCGAAAAAGGGGTAAACTAGCACCGATTAGACGTTAATTCAAAACCATTTTAACGAGTGTGACAAGGACAAGATCACTCTTCTATTTTTTCAATTTTAAAGAGTCTGAAAAAAGATTAACTATGGACTCCCTCAGGAATTTTCCTCTGGACCATTTTAACGAGTGTGAAAGAATAAGGTCACTCGATGATCTTTTCAATTTTAGGGAGACTGAAAAGAGCTTAACTATGGACTCCGGGGGGGTTTCTTTTTCGTAAATTTAGTCCCTCAGGCCCGAAAAAGGAATAAAATCTTACCTGAGGATACTCTTCTAAAGAATCAGAATTCAATAGAGTATTCCTTTGTTCGTACAGTTGACCATCCAGACCGAAAAAGGGGTAAACTACCGCCGGACAGACGTGACTTCAAATTTCAGTTTAATGAGCGTGAAAGATCACAAGATTTCTCGGCAATCTTTTCATGTTTAGAGGGTCTGAAAAGGGCTTAAAAGGAGACCCATTTTGTTTTGGGAGTTCGGAGGGTAATACAAAGAGTGAAAAAGACCCATGCGAATGAGGCTCAAACTTGTATTCCAGAAAGACTACATCCACGCCCGAGCCTACAGTTTTATTAGAAACGGCATGGAAACCATAATGCAACCAGGAACTACCTAAGGCATCCATGTTTTGGCAAGCTCTACCACCAAGTTGCGACACTTCTAGAGCAGATATGACGGTTCCGTGTCACAACCACATGGGATCGATCTTATATCGTAAGAACAAAAGGCAATGAGATGCAATAGTTGGGATGAAATACTACCCTATATGCTCAAGTTGATTTTTGAAACAATTTTTTATGGACCGTCCATATATATTTTTTTATCTTTTGAAACTCAATAAAAATTGTCCCAATACCTGATCAAATCCCTCCCATATAACTCCTGGACCACTCAAAATGGTTTTTGGTATAAAGAAATTGATAAAGGGGCCCAAAAAAGTGAAAAAAAGAGGCCAAAAAGTCTATAAATAGAAGCTGGCAGCTCATTATCACCATTGCTGATTTGGAAATTGACTCTGGAGCCAAAAGACCCCCTTTGCCAAAGATCGTGATTTCGGGAGCTACGGTGGATGAAACAGACTTCTTCTTGGACCAAGTAAGTACAAACTCCCTTATCTTGCAATTCAATACTTCATTTGTTATTTTTAAATGTATTTTGGGGGTGGTCGTCAACCTCAAAGAGGTCGACCCTAGGCAAACGTGGGTTGTCTAGGGACAGCCCGCGGGTACCCACGACTGTCGCCTCTACAGGTCGCGGGTACCCTCGCACGGTGGAAAAAATGACTCAAATAAGTAGTGATGCCCTCTTTTGCTGTGTTGTGTTGGCAGGATGTACGTTCAGTGGAGGGAGAGGGAGCACGAGGCCACCAATGAGTTAGTGGCCACAGATCCAAATGTCATGGCCGTGTTGACGCAGTGTGGTTTAGTAAAATTCTTTTTGTGTCCATTTATGCGCACGCAACCAAGGCTGTTGAATGCCCTGGTTGACTATTGGCACCCTAATGCAGAGGCTTTCATGATAGAGGGGAAATCCTTGGCGCCCACCACTGAGGATATTTATTTTTTGATTGGCCTCTCGAGGAGAGGGGAACTAGTCAACTTTCAAACTTTTCCTGTGGGGCCGAGCAAAGTCTCGGAGATGATAGATGAGTATTGTGAGGCTAGGACCGATCAGAGATATTCCTTGGTACCCGTTAGTAGGATTACCAGCCTCCCTCTGTAGACTATTTTATCGCTCATTGGGCGGATTACCGGCTCTGCAGCCGTGCATCAGGCTTCGCGTGCACAGATGAACTATGCAATCTAGTGCATGAATGCACAATTTTTTTATTGGAGTACCACACTACTAGTGAGCATGACAGGACAGTTGACAGCTTGTAGACAACGGACACACAGGAACTTCGGGTTTGGGACCATCCTGTGTTCATTTTTCTTCGAGAGAGTTCCATGTTTTAGTCCTCGACTGACAATACGAGGACATCTGGCTACTTTCCCCGCAGTATGCAGATGGGCAGTGTTGTTGCTGCGATAGAGTGGTGGACGGACCACAGAGGCCTTCAACGACGACTTTTTTGCTTGGCTGTCGTGACAGATCCCAACTATCGAGGACTACCCATACGCAGGGATTGACTTCTTTAGAGATCCAGCGATACCAGTGCCTCCCGGTGAGGAGCGAGGGGAGATGGGTAAGACTCCACCTATATAGTTTTTTTGTTTGCATATGTAATTTTTATGTCTTTTTTGATATATATATCATGTTTTTGTATACCAGAGTTTTTGATGGGTGAACATTTGTTGCATGCAGATGTGGGGCCCGTGCGACTTGCTGAATATGCATGAAACAGGCGTCGCCCACGGCCGGAAGCCACATTTTCCGCCGCTGGAGGAGCAACAGTAGCCAGGAACCTCCCGGTAGGAGAGGCCGAGAGAGTCATGAGGAGGATTGAGAGGAACTTTACTGCGCTCACTCGCATAGTTCCCATGGCAGAGATAGAGGACATGTCGCCCTCCATGCAGACTCATGTTGTGGGGGCACCTCGGACATGGGTCCGATTGTTTAGGTATTTAGCCCAGGCTGTACATGATTATAACAGGGCCCACAGGCCCTGAGCAGACTTTTAAACTTTTTATGTGCCATGAGCACCTTGTTGTATATATTTTTTGAGGGTATAAGGCCGGTGACTCGTTATTGTTCCCACTTTTTGAGGTGCTTGCGCCCATCTATGTACTCTGAGGATTTTATGATGTTTATATATTGTTTTTATTTCTTTTTTGTGTCTTATGGATTATGTGTACAAAAATGTATTTACATGTGTATGATCATGATCTTTTTATATGTGAGTAAGATGCCAATCTAAAATGTGATTATCTAGAGTATCTGTAATTTGATTTAGACTCCTAGGAACATGAAAATATGTAATATAATCAAAATTGCATTCCAAGAGACGTACCCTAAGGAATCGTCGGTGTAAAGTTGGGTCATGAACCCAGTATATTCTGTTTAGTTGTGACACAACCATTTAAGCGTCTAGATAGACCCAGAGATGAGAGATACCCACTGACAAAGCATCACGAAGCAACTCAATAACTACACTATACTCAGCAACATTATTTATGGTGTCACCTAAGCATATACCCCAGGAAGATAACAACTGACCCTGTGGTGTGAAGATCACCCAAGCTGCGGAGGCAAGCCTCCGCATGTGTCGACTAGCACCGTATGCATACCCAATGAAAACCTCAGATTCACTTGACATCTGCCATATTGATGAAATATAACATCAATGACATGTCCATAACACGTTTTTTTAAAAGAAATGTAAAAAGTAATAGTACAAAGACTATACATATGTTACAAAAAGTTACCCACAGTGACCATTCTATGAGTAATACTTCTTGAGGTAGAGCCCATTTCTAGGCTCTGCGAAAACATTCCCTTCAAAATTGACCAAACGATAAGTGCCCTTTTTTAAAACCTCCTTAATAATGAAGGGTCCGAACCACATGGGTTTAAACTTTCCTGCCCCCAGGGGGTCCTTATCTTGGTTATAAACCAGGACAAGGTCGCCCTCAGAGAAAACCCGAGGACGAACGGACCTATCATATTGACACTTGACCTTATGTTTATGAGCCTCATTGGCCAGGGCCACATCACGATGCTATTCATCAAGCTGCTCAAGGTGTACTAACCGTTCTTCAAGCGGAGAGGTGTCTAGCAATAACTGTACTGCCAATTTCAGAGATGGAATTTGACATTCGATGGGAAAGACTGCCTCCAGCCCGTAAATGAGTTGGAAAGGTGAGAAACTAGTTGTAGTCTTAACTGAGGTTCGGTAAGCCCATAATGTTGAGTATAACATCAAATACCAATTCGACTTGACTGAGTTGATAGTTCACTGTAGAATTGTCTTAAGCGTTTTGTTTACAGCTTCCACCTGCCCATTGGCTTGGGGATAGTAAGGTGATGAATGTTCTTTCCATAACCCAAGATTTGATGTTAACTCGGACATCATTTGGTTCTAAAAGTGACTGCCATGGTCAGTGACAATCTCTCTCGGGACGCCGAACCGTGCTATAATATGGTTAAATAAGAAGAGAGTTGTAGTCTCTCCATCATCTTTGAGCGTCGGCATAGCTTCGACCCACTTAGTGAAGTAGTTGACAACTATAATGATATAGCGGTGCCCCCTTGCTGATGGGGGGTTGCATGTAGTGTAATCAATCCCCCACTTAGTGAAGGGACCGACTGTGATGATAGGAAACATGGGAGCTGGATGTGCCCTCATCTTCCCTGATA
Organism: Picea glauca; assembly: GCA_000966675.3. Taxonomy (NCBI): domain Eukaryota; kingdom Viridiplantae; phylum Streptophyta; class Pinopsida; order Pinales; family Pinaceae; genus Picea; species Picea glauca. The sequence continues at coordinate 74,184 of JZKD02S1496508.1, read as the reverse complement.
AGATTTGGCACGGATGGCACTTCTTGACCGACTCGATACAATCTGTCATAAGTGTGGGCTAGAAGTAACCTGCTCGTAAAATATTTTGGGTTGTTTCCAACCCAGATAATTGATTGCCACATGCTCCTGTATGACAATCGTTGAGCACTATGATGGCCTCCTCATGAGTGAGACATCAACGCAAGATGCAGTCTACACCTCTCCGATACAACGTATCATTGAGGATGAGATAGTTCTTGGCCTGATGGCGTATCCCCCGATGCTCATCATGAGAAGCAGAGGTGGGTCACTTCAAAGTCTGGAGATAGATCAGTATATCTCCGTACCAGGGGTCTGAAGATTCAATCAAAAACATATCCCCCCGGATAGGCGATTCCTCAGGCACAACGTCACCTGACTCAACGAGAAGTTTCGAAATAAGTGCTACGAAGAACAATGACTTCTTGGACTTTGTTGAGATGAAGTCTAAGTCAAATTCTTGGATAATGACCATCCATCTACTGATTTTTCCACCGATAACGCGTCGTTTCAACATGTACTGGAATGGATTCACGACAACAACGACGGTGGTCTTGCGAAATAGAACATAGTGACGGAACCGTTGAATGGCATGAAATGCTGCCAACGCAAGTTTTTCTAGATGGGTACAATTAAGTTCCGGTCCTACGAGGCCTCGGCTCAGGCAATAGATCACGTATTCTAAAAACGAATCATCTTCCTGAACTAAAACCATGCCTATAGTTGACTCTGCGGCAGCTAGATACAATAGGAAATCCTTATTATAATTAGGTGGCCTTAGCAGAGGCACGGTTGTGAGGGCGTGTTTTAATGCATCGAAAGAGAGTTGAGCGGCCTCATCCCAGAAAAAGGGAACATATTTCTTCAGTAAATGCATAAATCCCTTGGTGATTTTGGTATAGTTGGCGATGAAGCGTCGTAATAAGTTCGCCTTGCCTTGAAGACTTTGAAGTTGTAAGATTGTGCGTGGGGGGGGCAACTGGACTATTGCCTCCACCTTGAGAGGATCCACCATGATCCTTGTTGTTGACACAATGAAACCTAACAAACGTCCTGATGTGACGCAAAATCTGCACTTGTTGGGATTCAAGCGAATCCTGAAGTAGCGACAGCGTTCGAAGATTAGTCTGAGGTGCGTAGGATGATCCTTTCGCTTGCGAGAGCGTGATGATAAATCATCTAGATAGGCCTCGACTATATGTTTGAGGTTGTGAAACGCAAAAGACATGGCCCGCTAGAAAGTGGCGCCAGCATTCTTGAGACCAAAAGGCATCTTACGATAAGCGAATGTACCCCACGGACAAATGAATGTCGTTTTGTGTTGGTCCTCAGGTTTGATTTGGATTTGATTATATCCTAAAAAACCATCCATGAACAAAGAGGCTTCACAACTGACGCATTCATCAATGATCTGATCGATGAATGGGGTTGGATAATTATCTTTTGGACATGCCTTATTCAAATCATGGATATCGGTACATACACGAATCGTGCCTTTTTTTTTATCGACCGGCACGGGGTTTGACACCCACTGAGTCAAATGAACAGGGTAAATGAACCCTGCCTTGAGCAATTTCTCAACCTCAGCCTTAATGGCTACTGCTTTCCTAGGATTGAGTGGACGAAGTTTCTATCGAATAGGCTTAGCATAAGGATACGTTGTCATTTCATGTTCAACTATTTTCGGATCGATGCCTGGCATTTCCTCATAAGACCAGGAAAAAACGTCGCGGAATTCTTTGAAAAGATCCGTGTAAGTATGAATCTCTTCGGGGGAGCAATCTGCTCCGACGAAAACATTCTCCACGACACCAGGGTTTTGGGAGATGTTGATAGGTATAGTGGCAGCGATAGTTGCCATATTTCCCTCAGCATAAATTTCCTGTGTAGCTAAGAGGTTAATGGGGCATGGCTGATCTCCCATCATGGTGATAGTGAATTCTCCTACCTCGATGCGGCTTAACTCTGGGAGGAAATATGATCTATGATGAATATCTTCCCAAGGTTTTTCCGGACTAGTCATTGCTTCAATTACTGCTTCGTCCGAAGGCAAGACTAAATCTAACGAATCGATGTTGGCCAGAGAACCTTGAGCCCAGACAGGCTCTAGAAGTGGATCCAACTCTTGTGCGGGAGTCAGATTAGGAGTAGTTGAAGCTTGCTAGACTAAAGAGTACACTACTTCAGTGGTCGACAAGGGCATGGACATGCCAGCGTGCCCTATCTCATCCATCATGGCTGATGGAGAAGGAAGAATCCACGGATCCTGAAAGTAAGTCATGCGAAACGACGAGACATGAAAAATATCAGCCTTGTGGTGAGTCGATATAAACTTGGCATCGCCCTGGGGAGGTGGGTAATCGAAAGTACCCATCAAATATGGGCACAAACCAAATCCTATGTTAACGACATCGTCTTGAGGATTATCTATCATGGGAACCGTGGATGCCCCCAAAGCTGGGTCAGGTCTAGAGAAGGACAATTGATCAATGGTCACTATCCGACCTTCATGTGGAAACATTAAGACTCGAAAAAATGTAGCAACCACCGCTTGCATAGCATAATTCCAACTATGACCTAACAATAGATTGTAGTCGAGGGGGGCATCGACTACCTCTACTTCGACGCACACGTTCTTCCCTCCTAACTGCACAGGGAAAGAAGGAACGATGCCATGTGGTCAGAACGAACGACCATTGAACGTAGTAAGGAGAGTGGGTGATGGAGACAACTTAGGCTGACCAATGGATTTCTAGCATGCTAACGACATGATGCAAGTCGAAGCACCCTCTTCAACCACCGTGCAGAAAATATTCCATGTAAAAGTTTTCATGGGATGAGCCACTACTATCTGAAACGCGACGTGGTAAGGCAGACGAGGTTTCAAGTCAGTGGTATATAACATGATGGTACCCAGGTTACAAGTCTTAGTAGAGCCTAAAGCAGTCAACAAAGCTTTCCTCTGATCAGGGAAACTCTGGAGGACCTCCAAAGTGGACATCGCACAAGGGGTTTTTGATAAATCTTCCACCACAGAGTAATTCTGGGCAGCCCTCGTGTTTGGGTTGTGAGAAGCTTTCTTAAAGGCACCCTTTGGGATGTGTGTCATTTTTTCACCCAACGTCCTCTCGATCTATAGAGGAAGAGATGGGATCTTGGCTTTTTTACCCTTCTCAGAAGCGCTTGGTTTACTATAGTCGTGCACTCTAGTTGTTATTAAAGCATCACCCCTAACCATATATACGTTCTTGGAAGAGAAGTTGTTTGGAGGAGGTCAGGTTTCTTGGCTGCCCCCTTCGGCACTTGTAGAGGCTTGAGTTAAATTTTTCCCATGCTGAAATGGATTAGTCAACATGGCTTGCTGTTGCTATGTGACAAATTTCTGGGCCTTTACAAGTCGAGGACACAGATGGATCAGGTGGTCTTCCACACACAAGTTGTATCAATACCTCGCCTTCCATTTTTTTGTAGTTCCCTCGCCAGCATTATCAGTGGGTTTTTTATCCCCCTTACCCTTCTTGCATTGTTTTTTCTTCCCTTCAGGCTGTTGGGGGGCCTTTAGGTTAGTCGTATGCACGGAGTATACTTTCGACATTTGGGTAGGAGGAGCAGCCAAAGAAGTAGTCTGGCTGGCCGCTGAGTGTTGTATAGATAATTGTTGCAATTGTTTTGTCAATTTCTTAGCGGGCTTGGTTTGTGCCGAACCAACGATACCATCGGCATGTGGTCCGGCTCTCTGTCTAGTCTTATCCAGTATCGATAGTGGTGCATCAGGTAGGATGTTGTATAATAAACCAGACTAAGAATAGATGAGCTCAAAATGTTGAGCCCTCATGATGGCATCTTCTTCGAAGAAAACTCCTGAAGTCGCGACGTCTTTGGATAATTGTGGGACTAAAGACTTAAGGAACCACTCTAGCAGGAATGTTGGTGGGACTGGTACTTTGATTAGACTCTTTCAGCGTCTCCACTCTTGGATATGATCAGAGATGTGGTCTATTGTCGTCTGCTTGAAATTGGCTAGAAACTTTGTGCCGGCGTTGTATCTCACAGGTAACTGGAAATGGTTAAGGAAGGCCATCGCCAGTTCACCAAAAGAAGAATATCGTGAACAATCAAGCTCTATGCTCCATTTCGTGGCACTCTCAATAAGAGTGCGTTGAAACAATTGCAACTGGACGGAGTCATCTTTCAGTGAGTTAGATGAACACCAAAGGTGGAAAGTAGTCATGTGATCACCTGGATCTTCGTTAGGCTTGGCCTCAAACTTTGGAATGTCTGAAGGCAACTTCGTTGGCATAGGAGGATAACGCGGATCGTGACAGATAGGACCATTTAATAACCTTCTCAAATCTGGCAAGTGTAACGTCGCCAAGAATGGTAGTTTGGGTTGCTACTGATAGCCTGGAAAAAAGGGTCCTGGAGTTTGACTGGCACGAGGTTGCCAGGAAAAGTTTGGCTGCTGGCTCGGATTCTGGTAAAAACCATGGCCCTAACCAGCATAAGGATTTTGCATCTGTGGAGACATCATTGGTTGATTCCCCATGAAGGACATAGGATGTTGGGAATTCATCGTGTTTGAAGGACTTTGGGAAGGATTACCCCATGTCGGTCCTGATGGGAGAGGCATAGAAGTCTGTCCGGGGTTCCATTGACTGTGGAAAGAATTACCCCAAAACGACATTCCATATGAAGGAACGAATCCTTTTCCTGAGTTCCAAGGTCCTGGTATATGTGCCCCCCACGCAGGAATAGTACCCTATGTCGGAGTAGACTGTCCAAAAATGGGTGTGCCCCAGATGGGAAAGTAGTGGATGCGAAAGTGTTATTACCAAACGTCTCGTTCCAAACAAATGATGATGAACCTATCGACAGAGTTTGCGCAGGTGTTCCTTGACTCCCGGCTCCAAATGAACTCGTGTGTGTAGGCTGCCCTACGGACTGCTGATGCAGACCACCAAGAGAAGGGGATGAAGAAGAGATATGACCTCCAGCGTAAGGAAAAGCATTAAAAGGGACAAGAATTCCCCCAAGTTGACCTTGCAGAGGAGCGTTAGAGCTCCCTACCCCCAGACCCAAAGTTTGTAAAGTGGAGTAAGTGAGTGCAGAACTGGTACCTGAACTAGGCATACCGTATGAAAATGGAGGGCATGTCGCACTAGGTGTGAAGGGAGGTGTGGCCACTGCGATAGATGGGGATGGTCCACTGTGCGACGTAGTTGCAGCCGAGACCGTAGTGGCTCGGACCATCGACGACAAGTTAGGAGATGCTTCTCCTGTGGTGACAACAGTGATGGGAATAGAAGAATTCCCAGATGAAGTAACAACGTTTGTTGCCATAGTTGTGTGAGGCACTGATAGGCATTCGTAAAATTGAATTGGCACAATAACTTGCAGCCAAGTATCAGTGTTTTGGGTTTCAACCGAACCAATATTGGTGGTTGATTCCTCTGAGATTTGTTCAGGCTCAATGGTTTGTAACCCGATTGCTTCGAAACACCCTTTTTGGTCTAGCTTCCGCCTCAATGGTGGCGGGGGTGGCTCCAGTATAATTGGCGGCAGGCCCAGAAGCCGTCATGACTGACAGAGCTTTGAATCCTCCACTGTGTGAGAAGATCCATGACCTGCTAAGGTATTCTACACGTTCAAATAGTAACACACACTAAAATAAATCCAGTATGAGATAAGACAAGCAAACACTAACTATTTTGAAGAACAGTTACAACAACCAACACTAGAGAAACTTACCGGTGCAAGTGCAACTCGAAAACTGAAGCACCCTCCAGGTATACTCTACAAATCATGGCCCGATGTCTATCCTAGGTACCACAGTATACCCCCGTAGTCACATGTGTATGTCCCTAGAAAAGATTGGCAACTAGTTTTCCAGCACGTGAACAGTCACCAGGTGGGTACAGTCGATAGTCGGGTAGACCACAATGAGCAGGGTATCAATCCTGAAACCTGTCAAGGGTATCGAAAGAAAATGGTCTGGAAGACAACTGAGGACCTCGAACGGATTCAAGACCCACGAAGCCATGTGGCAAATGCAAATGATCGAATCCCTCAACAAATTCTCGATATGTGTTCTCCACTACACTCGGTTCGGCTTTGGAGGGGTTATCTCCGCTACCTTTCCTTACGCAACCTCGTGTTTATCCCCTGTGTTAGAGGGGGGTCCCGAATAACTTTCACATAACTAGACTTCTACACTCCCTATGATAGACTCCAATGTTTGGTTTGAGTGGCCTTGGAGAATTTACTCTCCAACCTATTCCAAGGCCCTAGTCCTGAGCTCGTGTATGGACCCTGCAAACAAGAAAGTCTAATAGATTTTAATTAGCGTTGCTTTTATAGGATTTTTTACATCACAAGGTATGAAAGTGAAACTGATTGTTTGTAAAGACTCAAAGCAAAATGAATAGGAAATGCTTGGAAACAAAAACTTTTACCAAAAAAAATGCAAAACCAGCAACTTTTCAACAAGAAAGACTTCTTTTTCTTTTCAAATTTTCTAATATTTCATGTAGCAAACATAAAGGAATTTCGCTCAATCTATGAGCTACTTATTCTCTAAATGCCCTGCAAAAACTTATGAAAAAAGACTTCTTCCTAGCTACAGATGCAGCAACACAATCTTCAAACAAAGAAGCAAACAAAAAAGAGATAAAAAAAAAAAATATTTAAGTGCAAAATGAAGCAACAAAGGGAAAATGTCGACAAGCACAAAACCAAGAAAATAAAATAAAATTCTGGCTTAAAGCGCAGATCGTAAAGAACCAGAGAAAAGACGCACAATGACAATCAAGAAAGCATCGACTCCTACGCTTGTCTAAAAACCACAAAACAAAATCTTTTTAATCTTTTCTATCAACAATCAACTAAGAAAGAACAGGCTAAGGGTATGAGGCCCTAACCTATTGACTGTGCCACCCTAGACTCAAACTCCTGAGAGGAATACTTCTCACCACAGGAGGGGATGACTGTCCCACCCTGATTGAAAAGCACCCAATCAAGCCCGCTACTGTCACTGAAACAACACGCGGGCAAACGCGTGCTGAGCTATAACAGAGCATGGGTACCCGCGGGCTGAGATGGAACGGGTCACATGTATGTATAAAACCCAAGAAAAACTAAACATAGGTAGCCCAGACCTGGAAGAGGCCTCTGGTACTGACAACCAGGGTCTCTTGAAGGCTTGGATGCTTCTTCTTCAACAAAAAAGAGAAAAATAATTGCAAAAAGAAAACAAATGCAATAAAGCAAACTGAGACAAGATAGTGAACTAGCAAGACCCATACAGGATCCAGAAAGTCCCCTGAGAATGTAAAATTCTGACAGGGAAGAGGAGACTGCCTCTTAATCTCTCTGAGTCCTACACGCTACTGAAACCTCTACAGCAAGCGTTCAAACATGGGTTGTATAAGGTTAGGGCGCGGGTTACACGCGTGCAGGCCTTCTGCAGGCCGCGTGTACCTCTGTGTGTCTCGATAACAAATGTCAAGCACCAGTCAAGGAAAAAACTAGTATTAAAAACCAGGTTCCCTGCTAGCTCTGACCTAACAGAAAACAAACAAACAAACAAACAGAAAAACTAATTCTTTTAACTACCCAAAAACCTCACTTAAATCCGGAAACCCTAAGAGTATCTTCCCCAGTGGAGTCGCCAATTCTGTTGTTGGGAAATAATACCCTACGAACTAACAAGCTAGGGCTGAACTTGTATGCGGATCATGACCTTAAATAAATCACTTTTAACCTATCACCCCAAAACTCAAACCCCTTTTTCACACACAAGCATGGAAAAGACCTACTAACCTTTTTACTGATGTTTGGTGTAGATCCTCCGTTGCGCTTTGTCTGTTTTCTTGCGCTGCTCCTTCCAAAGACAATCCTGCAATCAAGACAAAACACTACGCATGCATGCTATTTTTCTACTAGAGGGTTAGAGATTAAGCATAAATCGAATAAAACATATAAAAATCATGCATTGGGACGGGAAAAGTATTCTTTTATTAATCTCAAGATGAATCAACTTACAATAATGATAGAGATCAGCCATCGTTCCTCGACCCTGATCCTGGTATCCTCCTCTTCTTTGTCCTCCAACTTCTTTTCTTGAATTCTTCTTAGGCTTGAGGAAAGGCTAAAGGGTTGGGACAAATGGATTCGGCAATTGGGCAGAGTTTCTTTGCTATATTTTTTTCCTTTCAAATAGTAACCCTACCCCTTCTTTTATAGGCTAGAAGGAGCTAGGGTTTTGGATGAACTCTCGGCCATGCATGGCTGGGAGTTTCAGTTAACTGACCCATAGTTTTTCATCACATCGAAAACTTTATTGTTTTTGTGCTTTGTTAGGTAAACACGGGCTGTAGTAGGCCAGCCAACGTTCCAACGCGTGCAGTAATAGGCCTGCCAGCGTTCCAACGTGGGCAGTAGAGGGTTAGGGAGCATGCCACTATTTTTAAGAGGGTTTTCCAGAGTTTGTTCATCATGGCTTTGGCAAGGAAGAGATATGTGTTGGCCTGATGCTAGGTAAGCATGTGTGGTGCAATTTAGGGTTATAACACCAGGGAGAATGAACAAGGGACATGACCACTTGTCTAGGTTAGAATATGGAGAGGAACCTACCAGTTTGGAGGATACACTAACATAAGCACAATTGTAGGCCATCAGAAAGGTTGATGATCACTTCGTCGAGATATTCTAGTTCCTATCAACATGAATGGAACCTCATGAATATACAGTCATTCAGAAGAAACAACTAGTAGTTCAGGCTGTATATTTCTCACTTATAGTCAGACAACTATATAAAATGGGACCTAATGATATCTTGAGGAGATGTGTTATGGAGGTAGAAAGACCATTAATTCTAGAAGAGGCACATGAAGGCCTCGTAGGAGGACACTATGTAGGGAAAGCAATAACACAGAAGGTTCTTAGAGCTGGCCTATGGTGACCCACTTTACACAAAGATTCTAAGGAATACTACAGAGTCTGGGATGTCTGCCAAAGATTTGGGAAACCCTCTAGAAGAGATGAGATGCCTTTATCACCTCAACTGACTTTACAAGCATTTGAGAAATGGGCAATTGATTTTGTGGGACCTATATACCCACCAGGAAAGCGCACAGGAGCTCGATAAATCATCACTATGATAGAGTATTTGACCAGATGGACAGAAGCAAGAGCAGTTAAGGACTCTAGTGAAACTACAATTGTGAGGTTCATATTTGATGATATCATAACCCAATTTGGATGCCCAAAGATCATTATGAGTGATCAAGGTACCCATTTTATTAATAATACTATTGAAGCCTTGACTCAAGAATTTGAAGTTCACCATCAGAAGAGCACTCCATACCATCCACAAGCAAATGGCACAGTTGAATCTTTCAACAATATCTTGGAGACAACGCTGACAAAGATTTGTAGTGTAAACAAGGATTATTGGGACATTAGAGTACCAATAGTATTATGGACCTACATAACCACTTGCAAGAAGCTAGAAATGAAGACTCCATTTAAGTTGTTTTATGGTCTGGAAGCAGTGGTACCTATGGAATATTTGGTTCATATCTTAATAATTGTAACATTTACAGATATGGATGACATTGGTGTTGTTAAAAATAGGCTTGTGTAGTTGGTGGAAATAGAGGAAGATAGGTTTATTGTAGGATTTCATCAGCAGGTACAAAAGGAACAAGAAAAGGATTACCATGACAAACAAATCAAGAAGAAATCCTTTAAGCAAGGATATCTGGTATTGGTATATGAAAAAACGTTCATGAAGCATCTAGGGAAGTTCAGGACACATTGGTTGGGGCCATATGAGTTTGCCTATGTTACAGAAGGTGGATTTGCCTAGTTGAAGACTCTGAATGGAGAATGGAAAGAAGGTTTGGTGAATGGGAGTTGGTTGAAATTGTACTATGACAGCCAACTACCTCACATCTCTCAGTAAAATCATAAGAAGAAGGGTCTATGTACCAAGTGCAGTTGAAATTGGGTACCAAACACAGAAAAGAAAGTCTGCACAAGGAAGGGAGGAACAGAGCAGGAAGCACAAGATGCCTTGCACAGTCTGAAGTCAAAGTGAAACGGAAGGTTCAGTCTTGCAGTTCCTCGGGATGATTCACATATGAGTGTTGGGGGCCTTTTGGGCCCTAGTTATTGATTAAGGAAAACAACGAAGAAAAATGAAGAGAAAATATGAATTATGAACTGCTTGGAAGGTACATTGACTAAGATTGGGTCGAAGTGGTCAAATTAGCAGAAAAGAAGGAGAAAAGTAAGGGAAAGAAAGTTGTTGGACAAGAAGATCGAGGAAGACAAATCAACAAGGAAGAGAGGTCATGGATGACTTAGAAAGTGGAAAAATCCACCGATGGATAATTGGATAACTTCGCGGGAATGAAGGAAAGACAAGCTGGCGAAGCACTGAAAACGTGGGTCAAGTGGACCTAGGGTTTTAGATACCTAGGGTTTTGGATATAGGGTTTTGACACCTAGACATTTGCCATGAAATGTATAAATAAAGGCCTAGGAGAATCGAGAGGGTTGGTCAATAATTGGTTCGTCATTGTGGGTTAAGAGTGTTATTATTTTTGATCGCATGAGAGAAGCATTGTGTTGTGAGAATACTTTTGTATTGTAGGATCTTCATCTAGGTGCGAAGATCAACCTTGCATCTAGGTGCGTAAGGAGGGGAGAGAAGAAGAGAAAGGGAGAGAAATATGCAAGCTAAGTGCACAGATAGAACTGTATGTTTTCATCTAATATATCAAGAAACACAGTTATGTGGATGTATCCCTAGGGAGAGGGTGAACCACATATATCTTATTGTTATGTGTGATTGATACTGTGATATTTGTCCTCTGTTATATTGTTGATGCATTTTTGTGATAGATCAAAGATATAACTTGAGAAGTAGGTTTAAGTGAGATAAATAATATATATATATTTGTGTGTTGTTTCCTTGGTTCCACTTTTCATTTCCTCTGGTTGTAGACACTTGTGTCCTGCAACCCCCTATTGCTACTTCGGGTGAGACTTCATCTTCTCTGTAGGTGTTGCTGAAAGGGCCAATATTTAGGGCTTGTTGGTGTGATGTTATATCTGAACCCTGGGTCTACCCTTATGCCAACAAGTATTTCCAACAGTCAAGAATAAAAACATAAGAAGATATGGAAGGATAAATGAATAGAAGAAAATTAAACAAAATGTAAGGTATCCTTATATGCTAAGAATAAAACAAGATAATGGTATCTTGACAATGGATGTTCAAAGCATATGACAGGAGATAAAAACAAATTCCTCAATCTAAAAAGGAAATAAAAAGGAAGTTTTTTATTTGGATATGGTGTCTCAACCAATATACTTGGAAGGGGTACAACCAGTTTGAGAAATAACGGAGCTAAAAAAGAAAATGTGATATTATTTGAAATTTGAAGTCTAATCTCCTCGGTGTGAGACAAACATGTGATCAAGGACACATTATCATATTTAACTCTCAAAAATGTGAAATTAGAAAAGAAGAATCAGGAAAATTAGTGGCTCTTTCACCAAGGACATCAAGCGATGTTTATATCTTAAACACAGAAGAGGAAGAAAAATGTTGCATGGGAAAAATAGATGAAATTTGGCTATGAAATAGAAGAATGGGACACATAAGCTTTGATAAATTAATAAAATTTAGTAGAAACGAAGTTGTGAAAGACATGTCAAAGATTATAAAACCTTAAAACTTTGTTTGTAGGGATTTCCAACATGGGAATCAGAAAAAAGTAAGATTCAAGAAAAATAAATAATCTACATAAAAACCATTAGAACTTGTTCATACTGACCTCTCTGGACCAAAAATAACTAAGAGCATACAAGTTGAGCATTACTTCATTTTATTGATTGATGATTATACAAGAATGACTTAGGTATCCTTTCTCAAAGAAAAATCAGAAGCATTCGAAAAATTTAACGTCTTCAAAGAACAGGTTGAAAATGAGACTGATCTGAAAATCAAGTGCCTAAGATTAGACAATGGAGGATAATTTACCTCAAATGAGTTCAATGAATTTTTTGAAACACATGGAATTAAAAGACACTTTTCATCTCCAGGAAATCCTCGGAAAAATGGAGTTGTTGAAAGGAAAAATAGAAATGTTCAAGAAGCAACTAGAACCATGTTAAATGAATCCAAAATACAAGATAGGTATTGGAGAGAAGTAGTGTATACAATAGTGTGCACACTTAACAGAGAACAAATTAGAGTTAAACCACACAAAAAACCCATGTGAGTTGTGGTTTGGCAGACCAACATCAGTTAAACACTTCATAGTTTTTGGGAGCAAATGCTACATAAAGAGAGATCACGATAACCTAGTGTTGGTTTCTTATATGAGTTATACCTTTTAACATTATTGACCCAGGTTCAAGTCTACTAGGGATCCAACAAAGCCTCTAAAACTATCGGCCCTTCTGGTAAACCAGAAGGTAACACAGTACACATAGTGCACTGCACAAACTCACCCGAGATAGTTCTATGGGTGGCTGCAACACTCATACATTTCCATTATCCGCTAGCACTGCTATTGAGTCTAACTTCTCTTTTCATCCATAGCGGTGAACACCTTATCTATGATAAGAGACTGTATCATATCACCTCCCTTGAATTCGATCTACTCAATGCTCTACTTAGTTGCATTTCTCTCCATGACTAGTTGCTCCGCCTTTTCCTGCAGGGGCTCCAACAACGTTTGTCTTCTGTGCTTGTAATGCTTTCTCTTCCAACTGTAGAACCTTTACTTGAGTATCAGTCTTGATCTTTTCTGACAATGACATTGTTTTCTATCACTGCTTCACTTCTTCCATCGTTCTGTGGATTTTGGTTTCCTTCTCTTGCATTTCTTGGAGGCTCCCATCCTCTAGGAGGTGAGTCTAGAGCTGCACCCTCTTCTCTAACAACTCAGTGACTGTTTGTATTCTTTCGCCAATGTCCTTCGCAATTGTTGTTTCCTCTTGTTCTCACTGCACTCTGAGTTTTGGAGGAGTAGTGGATGTGACACGCTCCTCCAAATCATTAATTTTCTCCTTATATTCATGGATAGTCTTCTATATCCTACACAATGTTTATTTCGATGACCCTTCCTCCTCATTTTCATTTTCAGGGATTTCTTGAAACAACATGTGGATTTGGTGGTACATCTCCTCCAATTTTTGTTGCACCCACTATTTTTGTTTGACTTCCATGTTGATGGATTCAGGACAATGATATGGATCATGCCCTTGCATCTTGCAAGTTTCACACCAGGGTCCTCCTATCGGCAATGGATTTGGCATCCCTGTTTCCATATACTGCACGAATGTTGGACATTCGTTCTTATGGTTACCTTATGCTCTACATGTGGTACACCAAATAGCTTCATGCTTGTCATTTCCCTTATTCTGATTGAGTTGGAAGGTAATATTCTTTAGAATATCCTTCAACTCCTCTATAGCTAGATTTGTCTTGTGGTATTTATTCTCCTCCATTTGCAAGTCTGCCTGCAAAGCCTCTGCTTGAGATTGGAAAATTTGTTGTCTGAGTGGGAATTTTAGGTGTGGTAACAAATAATTCACAAACAAATACCTATGTTTCATGTCAATCATGGCATACCTCGATTTCCCTTTCAGACATTTAAATTGTTGGTCAATTTCCCAGAAAAATTCTCTTGGTTTCTGTCAAATTTATATCATCTCGTTCATGTATTGATCCTCTGATCTCGGATTTTGGAACTTATTAATCAGTAACTTATTAATGTTTGTCAGTGTCCTTGTCATCCCAGGTGCACTATTTACGTCTAGACTCATGTACCAATCTAGTGCGTGGTCTATTAGCGTGATACTAGTTGTACAAGTTTAGTGTCTTCATTAGTGATCTATTTTTCTTCCCAGATCTTTGCACAAATAAATAAATGTTTCTCAAGGTCTTCTTTTGCCTCTCCTTGGAATTCTGGTAACCGAATGGTGGGATCATGTCATGCCATCCTAAATGTTGAACTGCTACCTCCACGTGGTGTAGATACTTGACTAATTCATCCTAAACTACCTCCCCAAGTTGTTGTTCCTTGTGTGGATGTACTTCCTACTATCTTCCTTCTCCCAAAATTCATTTTTCTAAATGGTGTTGTTCTTTTTGGTGTGTTAGTCACACATGTGTTGGGTGTGTGTTATATTCTTTGCATGTGTGTGTGTGTGGGTGCATCAGATACGACAACTGCGTGGGAAATTTCCTAGGGGGGTCCCAGGGGGGGCCAGGTATGCCCCCCCCTAGTTACGCACAGCGTTCGAGGCAACGCCCCGAATTTTTTTTTTTGGGCGGTTTTTGCTATTTTTAGCGGATTTTGCTATTTTTAACAGATTTGTAAATTAATCCCGGATTAAGGGATTAGGGTTTTGGTATCTACGGAATACCTAAAAAAATTGTATATATTGTATGGTGAATGGTGAAATTCGATATAATGAAAATAAGAAAGGTTTTCCCGGTTGAGGGTTTCCGGTAAAAATCTCTGTGTACTTTGTGTATGAGCCATTGATTAATTTTTGTATTGCTTAAGAATCTATATGCATTATTTTACTTCGCACGTTTAAAACTTACAACATGGGTTTATGGTTTCCACACTAACATTAATATGGATAGGATTTATGGCTTCTCTTCCCGCTCTTGGACCTCTCATCTTCCTCTCATATGTTGTGCATAAGATTTCCTCAATCTGCTCCACAACCCAGAGATCCTCTACCTCCTCTTCATAACTTTCCAAACCTTCCCTTGTGACTATGGCTCTCTTGTTTGTGTTCACCTTATATTGGTAGGGTGCTCCACTACGCATCTTTCCATTTGTCATCATGATCCACTTGATCTAGTCATCATCCATCATGATTGGGTCCAAGGCTTACTCCTTCTTTCCTTTCTCCAATTCTCCTTCCATTTCTCCTTTTTCTGTCAGTGCTTCCCCCCTTCCCCCATGCACGCAGGGAGGTTTAGTTTTCTGACTCCATTGTCATTACACCTTTGTTACAGAGAAATATCTTAATAGAAGTATACATTGATCTAATATACCTTCCTCAAGGCTTGCATAGAAACTCTTTCTCTGTTGCATTGTACGACTTTACGATATCTACTACAAATTCTATTATAAATCCTACTACAATATTGTCAAGCCAACAATCTACTATGTGAGTGAATTTGTTATTCACCTGTTGTAATTGCACGATCTGAAATGAGGTCCACTCTAAATGTCATATCTGATTTGTTGTGTTTTTTTCTTTCGACCTCAATATCCACTCTTGCAATAAGTGTGGAAAATAACAGAAAAAGACTTCATGCAAATTAGTAAACACATACTTCTCAAGATATTTGTGCGGTGTTACTATAGGGTTTCTATTATCTTTCTGCATAAACTCTAGCTCCTTTTTATTTATCCATATTTCAATCTCTTCTTTTGTGGGATTCCACAGTCTCATCATCCCCTTCTATCGATGCATTCTCTCACCTTCTTGTCGTCTGATTCAGTATTATTTTGACATGCCTTTCGCAGATCTTACATTCTTTTAATAGATCTTCAATAGATCCCTTCCACTCAATACTATGTTGTTCCAACCGGCAACTGAACCACTTGTTGGTTGTTTATCTGAGTTATACCTTTAACATGATTGATCCAGGTTCAAGTCTACTAGGGATCCAACAAATCCTCTAAAACTATCATCCCCCCTCATAAACCAAAAGGCAATGCAATACATAGAGAGCACTGCATAGTCTCACTCGATATAGTTCTATGGTTGGTGGCAATGATCAGGTTCTTGCAACCTACGAATGAGTGGGGATATTGGATTTTACTATGTGATATTCAATCAAGTACTATATCATTCATCTATCTTATTTATTCATTCGTTCTTTATTCATGCATGTAAATCAACAAATCTAACTACTTCATCAAAACATTCATCTAAGATCTAACCATTCAAAGCAAAGACATAAACAATAAGCATTCCACATAACACATGGTTTACCATGGTTCACCCCCTCTTGGGCTACGTCCACAAAGATTTGGCTTTTAATCTCTTTTATTACGGTTCTGTCAGATATGGCGCCGCAAATGATACAAATATGTTCATACATTCACAAAACATACTCGAAAACCTTTATGAGGCTGACTAGATCGCACCAAGATCCTCAGCCTACGATCTAAACCTCAAGGTCTAGTTACTTTACTCTCCCACAGCTCAACAGCTAAAAAACGATATCAACGTATAGTTGTGTTACAGACTTGTTACTCTATCTCACGCTAGTAACACCCATCAAAAAATAGAGAACCCCCCCTATACCTCCTAGTTGTCTATTTATATCTATTTTTGGCTCATCAGTTGTTACATTCTCTTACCAAAACCCTAACATAGTTAGGTATTCTTGCATGTTGGCCTTGCGCACTTTTCTCCTCTGCATGCGCATTTTCGTCCACTGCTTTTCTTGCCAGTTGTCTTTCTTTACCTTCTACTTGCATGTGCGCCTTGCATTCCTTTCTGCCAATTGTATTTTGTCCATGTCTTGCCTTTTCCCCAAAATGGGCATGTGCTTAACACCTAGGAAAATTTGATTCCAAATCAGATGAATGAATATTTCTCGGTTACTCATTGTTCGTGCTCTTTTCGTCAATGAGTGAGCAAAAAGTGAGCACTTACATGCCTAGTTGGGCTCTTCTAGTCATGACAGCTGCAATGCAAAAGGTTAGAAAGAAAATAGTAAAG
>JZKD02S1496508.1:47260-57377 GCA_000966675.3 Picea glauca | reverse complement strand
CCCTTTTGATGTGCTGTGGAGTTAATCCTTGTGCCATGGATGATTGTTTTTCTGTGTTGATGATGTTGAGTTCTTGTCGCCCTGTGCGGACGAAATTTCAGTGATAACACTCATCCAACAAAAGGGCCTACATATGTTATAATTTAAGGATACACAAGATTGTAGAAAGTGAAAATGTAAAAGTGGGTGATTTAAAAACAAAAGGGATCAAATCTCAAGATAATCCACAATTTGACGAAAGGATAAGAGATGACAATGATGAAGAAATTAAATAAATACAATAGGATGAATAACAAAGTGAATAAGAAAAGGAAGAGGAAGAATCACCAAGACATGATACAAAATCACCATCAAGGAGAATACAAAGAAATCATCCTAAAAGTCAAATCCTTGGTAATAAAAGTGTTGGAGTTAAAACAAGAATAAAACTAACATATGAATCAGAACAATCATTTCTCTCCCTAATAAAATCCAAAACATTTTCAAAGGCCAACAAGG
The DNA here is from genome assembly GCA_000966675.3 of Picea glauca. Classification (NCBI taxonomy): domain Eukaryota; kingdom Viridiplantae; phylum Streptophyta; class Pinopsida; order Pinales; family Pinaceae; genus Picea; species Picea glauca. The sequence goes on along the minus strand of JZKD02S1496508.1, from coordinate 56,879 downwards.
ATGGATATTGAATTAAGCTATGCATAAAGAGCTTGATCAAATAGAGAAAAATCAAACCCGAGAACTTGTCCCATGACCAAAGAACAAAAATGTGGTAGGGACCAAGTGGATTTTTAAAATTAAATTTAATAAAGATGGTCAAGTTATAAGGAATAAATAAATATTAGTGTGCAAAGGATATGCACAAGTAGAAGGGATTGACTTTCAAGAAACCTTCACTCCATTTGCAAGAATGGAAGCCATCGGATTATTTCTAACATACTCATGCTTTAAGAATTTTAAAGTCTATCATATGGATGTAAAGTCTCCATTTCTGAATGGAGACCTGAAAGAACAAGACTACACAAAGCAACCATAAGGATTTGAACAACCAGAAAAAGAATAACAAGTGTATAGATTCAATAAGGCACTCTATGGCCTTAAACAATATTCTGGAGCATGGTATGCAAGACTTGATAAGTACCCATTTCAACAAGGATTCAAAAGAGGCATGTCTAAAAACAATATGTATCTTAGAATTGAAACATGTAGTTTTTTAGTCACACTAGTCTATGTGGATGACATCATATTTGGTTGCAACAATGATGAATCAAGTTATAATTTTTCTCAAGAAATTTCAAAAGAATTTGAAATGTCTATTATTGGAGAGATAATTTTTTTCCTTGGAATTCAAATGACTCAGTCACTGAAAGGAATTTTTATTACTCAATCCAAATACCTAAAAGATATACTTAAAAAGGTTGGAATGGTTTAAAGTGCACTTGTTATCACTCCAGTGACAACTAGTTTCAAAATCAACAAGGAAGATGAGTCACCTTCTGTAGATTCAACTCTCTACAGATCTATGGTTGGGATCCTACTATATTTTACTACATTCAGACATGATATCATGAAGGAAGTAGGAATGGTGGCAATATTTCAATCATCTCCCAAGGAATCACATGTGATGGTTGTCAAGAGAATATTTAGATATCTTAAGGCCACATCATACTTTTTCTTATGGTATCCAAGGAATAAAGGATTTGAACTAATTGCCTATACATATGTTGATTGGGATAGTAGTGTGGAAGACAAAAAGAGAACTAGTTGGAATGAATTTTTCTTGGGGGAATGTACATTCTCATGGTCAAGTGGAAAACAATTATCAATTTCACTATCTATGGTAGAGGTCGAATATATTCCAATAGTTGATAATGTTTCACTCAAATCTTATGGATGATATAAAAAATGGAGGATATCAAAATTGAATGTAATCAGTCGATACCTATCTATTGTGACAATACAAGTGCCATCAAAATCTCCAAGAATCTAGTCAAGAATGCAAAGATCAAACATATACCCATCAAGTATCATTTCTCGAGAGAGAAAGTTAGTGACAAAAAGGTTAGATTGGAGTATGTTAGTTCAAAACAACAGATTGCAAATATATTCACAAAACCTCTTCCCATAAGTATTTTTGAAAATATTAAATACAAATTGGGGGTAATATCCATATCTAATTGAATTACATAAGATTCATCGGAAAAGGAGTACTTGGATAGGGGGATCATAACCTCAAGGTGGAGGGGAATAAATGTCCCTTCTGCCATTATTTTCAAGGGGGGAGAATAAACAATAAAACTCAATTAAGATTGAAAATAAGGATTTTTTACTTTGTTTCCATCCATGCCAAAGGGGGAGAATGTTGGACATGGTGTTATGGTGTTGGCATTGATGTCAAAGAGGGTCAATATGATCATCATTATCAATGGATAATATGGTATTGTAATTGAGACAAGCCCATGCATTATAAAAATCTTATTGTGTAGTCGTTGTCTTCTCCCCGGGACTATAACTTTGTTAAATTCATGTGTGAGCTTGATTACATGCATTCATATTAATGTCTATATATCTGGAACAAAGAATGAAAGCCCTGATTGTTTAGTCTGAGAATATTAATGGTTTTTGAAGGGTAAATTGGTGATCACATAAACACAATGGAATATCTTTGTGTATTATGTAATTTGAACTGCATTTTAAAGAGGAGTAAAGGGGGGGATTGTTCAATAAAATTTTCATTGATGTCAAAGGTTAGAAAATGGATTAAATATAAATGTGACCTTGGTATCATTTTAATAAATACAAATGTGAAACGTTAAGTGGACACAAATTTTACGTAAAAGTGGAGTAAAAATATAATGAATTAAATATAAATATGACTTTAATAAATAACAAAAGTTGAAATGCTAGGTGGAACCAGAGTTTACGTACAACAGGAGTAAATATGAAAGTGTATAAAGAAAAAGGTAAAAGTGAAGTGGAGTTAAATAAAAAGGGTAAAAGTAAAAGAGAAGGTGGTATTTGAAAACCATGGTGGTATTTACCCATGGTAAGGTAAAAAGTGAATTAAAAATTAAAAAGGGAAAATCAATTATTATTTAATAAAAGTCATGACTTTTCAAGAAGATTGTGACTTTTCATATAAAGCTTATTGAAAAGTATAAATAAAGAAGAGGGTTTTGAGAAAAAACGGATATGCAGGTAAAAAAATAATAGTTCATAGGAATATGAGTTGAAGTGTGAATTTAAAACATCATTCGGGAGTGACAGTAATATATTGGAAAAAGATCACATATGGCGTTCAAAAAATCAGATTTAGCAAAAGAAGAAGTAAAGAACGCAGAGAAACGTTTGTGAAGATAGAAGCAACAGAGATGACTTGAGGATTTAATAAGAATATATGAATATAAGAAGAGTCCAAAGGAAGAAATTGAAGTTTGAATATTAAAAATCCAGTGATGGTGGAAGGGTGGAGCAAGGGAGGATTAAATTCCTTTACAGGTTGGAGCCTGAACAATAGGGAGTTGCAACTTCCTCAAGTTGGTGCTTGAAAAATAGGGGATTGTTGTCTTCATGAGTTGGTGCTCAAAAAAAGGGGATTTTTGTCTCCTTGATTTGGTGCTAAAAAAAGGGGATTGTTGTCTCCTTGAGTTGGTTCTCAAAAGAGGATATTGGTGTCTCCTACAAGTTGTATCTTGTAAATGAAAAGTAAACTTTATATGAATATATAAAAAGAACATTTACGGTTATTCGTGTAAAAATTGTGTATTGTTCTTCTTTGTTGATCATTTGTTTTGTTTAATAATATTAATTACTAATTGGTGTTAAATATTGTAAAAAACAAGTAATATCGATTCACCCCCCTATCATTATTAAACAATATTCCAACACTCACAAGGATAAAATTTCCCCTTGCGCTTTTATAGAGGTGGTACTCCTATGTATGTTCTGAAAGATATATCTTCATGCTTGGAATATTAAAATAGGGGATACTTAAAAGCAACCCCAATATCTATCACTCAAAAAAATATAAAATATTGTTGATTGAAAAATAATATATTCACAAAGAGAATTCCTTGGAAGAGGACCATGAATCTTCAAAGACTAAAATACAATATACGTCAAATATTGTACAGAAATAAAATAACCATTATATGAAAAATAATATAATTCTCATATCCATCATAGTATCACAAATTTTGATCACATTCATAAGAAGGAAAAACAAAAGTCCACAATTGAGAGAAATTTAAAAGAGTATTTCATTCAAAATAAGAGAGAATATGATATATTCACTTCAAACATCCCATGCTCAATAACTTAGAGTTTGAGAAATCATTGGAATTACACCCAAAATTGGTTCTCTTGGGAGTTAATTTTTTTTTATCGTAATACTCTATTTTTCGATAAATAAAAAAATCATTCGGCCAAATAGATTGTGATGGGGCTCCCCTAGACCATAAAAATAACTCGGAACAAGGTTGAACCTGAAAAGAAGAAATAAGGAGACAATCAAAAATAGGTTATGTTTTCTCAATAATGACAAGACACAACTAGATGATTCCTAAATGAGAAGAGAAAAAGAATAGAGAAATTATAAAATATGTGATCATTTTAATCACTGTGATGGATTTCTTTCTGTTACGAGGAAAATCTCTCTATGGCTAGGGGAAAACCACAACAAACAGAACAAAACCCATAAATGAACTCTAATCTCAAGTATGCTATATAAATGAAATGCTAACAAGAGAAATCTAAAAGCCTACCTCGTCCAGATGTTGAAAGAAGACCATTGTTGAGCACAGTACCCAAAGCTTTACACCTACAACTTATCTTCAACAGCCAATATACGCAAGCATGTGGTAATGATATACAATTTTAGCATGTAAATTAGCATAATAAATTAACATACATAACAAATATGCCCATGGAAAGAAATATAAATATTTGCAAGATATCAATTGGATGGGAAAAGAGTATTTATATTAATGTAATCAACAGAAGTACATAGGTGAAAAACTTATGTAACGACACATATCGGAACTGAGAAACTAAGTCCCTCCAGCTGGGCCTCCACCACTTTAATCCTCCACAAAGGCACGCTCACATGTAGTTGTCAATGAATTTCTCCATCACAAAGATCTTTGGGGATGAACACAAGAATTTTAGACTTTCAAGGACAAAGTGATGAAGACTCAATTGAGGTTAAATTTATCTAGAGTATCTTTTCTCTCACTATGATGATTAATTGAATCCCCTCAAAGCTTGTATATGGCTCAATTTATAGCCTCCAACTGGAATTGAAGGTTCAAGTTGGAGTGTTTCTAGTATATGGAAGGTCAAGGATCATGTATCTCGTGACATGGCATGGAAATATGATGTAATTTTTATTTTTTGAGTGCCAAACCCAATGTACGCGGGCTATAATGGAGCAACCCATGTACATATGTGAGCTATATAACTAGGAAGTCGCGTACATGGACAAAAATGTGTCTTGTTAGCTCTGGAGTGATAAAAAGGGGGGGTGGGGATGAAGTCTATAGAGGGAAATGGGCCATCAAAGAAAGTTTCATGGAGTGAGGAAACATTTTCTATAACATATGCCCCCTAATGTGTGAGGTTAGAGGAGTATCTATGATGTCTGAAATACATTATAATTCCTAGAAGTGGAGTAATGAAGACTCACATGGAAGTACTATTTACTCATGAGAATATTACAATTCATGATGAATTTGTACACATGGATTCCAATATTAATTACATTGTAGATCCATGTGGATATATATCAAATAGTTTTTCATGGCCATGAATAGGTAATACAAAGTGGAAATATTCCATAGGCTGTCATAGTCACAAAAAGACACAATGGAGTCCAATCTCAAAATAAACTGAATATATATGTATACAATGGATTACAATATGATCTTCCATGATCACTGAAGCCATATAGGTATTGGTTTGAAGAAAGACAACAACAGATATGGGGTGTTGCTACTGTAAACTAGAGGTATTCTACACAATATGCTGAAACTAAGTCCCTCCAATTGGAAATTCTCCGACTTGACCCTTCAATTCCATTTGGAGGCTATAAATTGAGCAATATACAAGCCTTGAGGGGATTCAATTAATCATCATATTGAGAGAAAAGATACTCTAGAGAAATTTCACCTCAATTGAGTATGCATCATTTTGTCCTTGAAAATCTGAACTTCTTTTGTTCAGCCCCCAAGCTCATCCTATCTTATGATGGATAACTTCATTTACTCCTACATGTGAGCTTGCCTTTTTGGAGGATTGAAGTGGTGGAAGCCCAACTAGAGGGACTTAGTTTCATAGATGAGTATACTTAGGATTTGCAGATGGTGCCAGTCATCATACGTGGAACTTGGCTTCAGCCTCTTGGGTTATCTATTCACTTGAGGGAAAACTGGTGTCTTCGGGTGGAATTTGTTTGGGGCCATCAACTAATAATGTGCCTGAGTATAGAATCATCTTAGAGTTATTATGCAATGTCATTTCACATGGTATTCGATCTTTAGAAGTTCACCTAGAATCCCAGTTAGTTGTATGTCAGTTGAACAACATTTTTCATGTGTGAGATCATACTTTACTCCGACGGTTCTTATGGGTACAAATTTTGGAACTATACTTTGATTTTCTTACTTATAATCACATCCCTAGATGTTTTAATCAAGTATCTGATGTGTATGCTAGTTACATTTTAGATTGGAATTTTTCACATAACTATATAAAGAAAAAAAATTTATACATTCATCCATTATAACATATATAAGTTGAGTCAAAGACCAATTTTTTTTTGTTTTCCTTTATCAAATTAAAAAACACACACAAAAAAAAGGAGGAAATGAAGTCTGCATAGGGAAATGGAAGGACATCAAAGAAATATGCATGGAGTGAGGTAAAACTTGCTATAACACGTTCTCCCATTATCTGTTGACTGAAGTTCAATTTGTATTCTCCTTTGATGGGATTCTTTGACCGGTTGTAACTACCATTTCTTGATCGATTTTCATTATTTTGATTAAATATTTATTTAACCAATTTTCAATATAATCCCTCATTGGTGCGACAATTATTTCTTTCCTTACTCTTATGTCAAACAATGAATCATCTATCCCTCAGTATTCAATTGAAATTTTACATAATGTATATTCTATATCTTCATTCCTTTTTACATAATTGACCAACCAGATTTCTACTTCGAACTATGAATACTCTATTAAACTGTTGAACCTCTCGATCGATGCAGATTTCAATGATTCTAATTTATGTTAAAACTAATCCTTAGACATAAATACATAATTTAGAGTTATCTTTGGGTCATCAGGTTCTGTAGTTTTTCTAGCTATATCCAACTCAATTAAATTGAGATAACACTTCCCCTCTTGACATCTATAGTGTCAAGATCGACCAATATTTATTTTAAACATTTTATTCTTTTAATCCAGCATGCCTTTAGTTGTTTAATGTGGACCGGGGAGGGTAGGTCTTCTTCTTTTCTTTTAAGATCACTCATATTTGAAACTTTAATAACAAAGGTAGTAATTTCCCCTTTATGAAACTCGTCATCATTTTCCAAATCAACTTGAAGGAACTATTTCAAATTCAACATTTTTTATGCCAAGGAAATGAAACTATTCACTAGTACCATGTCTCAAGAATTAGAGACATTCTCTTCTTAATATTTTCTCCAAAATATCTTCTAATTGCAGCAAGTAATTTTTATGTCCCTCTTAATTTTGAGCTATACTCTGGCGTTCCATCAAGAGTCTTCCATGGCTGCATCGTAGCAATTGGCATCTAACAAATATGCATGGGAGTATTAGGGAAATCTCCAATTATCTAATCATGTCCTTGAGAGTAGAATTTTCACTCTCCATATCTCCGACTAACATCTTCAAGGAATCACATGTGGTTGCATGGATCTGCATATTTCTTGATGGTGAGACTCCAATTAGGTCAATTTTGAGCTTGTCATTCCTTTAACTTTTTTGTTTCTTGAATTATTTTTTTCAAAAACTAATTTCTTTCAACCTTTATAAAACAAAGTGCTATGAAAATTCATGGATTTTTATTCAAATATAATCATTTCTTGTGTTATTAGGAGGGGTGATACAGGTGTATATCAGTGTCCACCCACCTTTTTCGACTGGCTCAAAACAAATTTCTGGCAATTTTGGCAATTTACTATTTTTAGCAGTTTTTAACTTTCGGGACCGTTTTGAGGGCCCAAATGAAGGTTTTCCAAGATAATGGTTCTCATTGATAGCCAAAGAAATTTTTGATCCCAAAAAATGAATCTCCTCTATGATACCTTTCCAACAAGCTATCACACGCCTAAAATAGAGATTGTATGCAAAAGTTACGACCCCGGGAAGTTGATGTACTAACTTACCCAAACGGGGCCCACATGACTTTTGGTGCTTCATCTCCTAGGGTTAGGTTTTTGGATGTCTAGGGTTTTTGGAATTCATGTTTATGGTAAAACTTCCTTTTGAGGCTCATTGTAATCATCTTCTCATGGATGAGAGTAGCCATCACATCTCTTCTCCGAGATAAGCTGTCACCATTCTAGTGAGTCTTTCACTCTGTATTTTTATAGTCTCTGTACATTTATTTCATTAATATAAATCATGTATTACTGTATATCTGTGTTTATGGTTGCATATTTGATACATTTATGTTATATTATTGAATATCTATGATATCTCTATGCATTTATTTATTATATCTCCGCTCTCATTTCGTGCCGAAAATAATCTGGATCAGTGGTATCAGAGCAGGTTGTTCTTGATCGTTTTTTTTTCCAGAGCATGTCCCCGACGAGGTCCGAGTATAGCAAGTTGGGTCTCTAGCTTGCCTCTCTTGAGGAAAATCACTCTCGCCACCCAAGAAACCCTCAATGGCAGAAGAAAATAAAAACAACGGAGCAAACGATCCTATAAGTCTGTTGCTTGAGCAAGCTCTCATGCGATAGAGGGACGAAATGATGGATATTTTTTCCCACATCCTTCAATGCCTCTGGATAGAATCAGGCGCATCTTCATCAAGCGGCCACTTTGGAGGCACCTTTCCTTTTAAGTTATAGGTCAATTTTGATATTCCTATATTTGAAGGTCAAATAGATGTGGATGCCCTAGACAAATGGTTAAATCTGCTAGACGGTTATTTCTCTATTCACCATTTTTCTGAAAAGGAAAATATCACCTTTGCACTCCTTAAATATCTCCCCCATGTCAAACATTGGTGGGAAACTTACTGGGAGCAAAGTTCCACAGAGGAATTTGGAATATATGGGGCCGAGCCCACTTGGGATTTTTTTGTGGATGCGGTAAAGGAATAGTATTACCCTTTTGGCAACTATGAGGACCAGTACATGAGATGGACCACACTGCGGCAAGAAAGGTGCCAAGCATTTCCGGAGTTCACCAATACCTTCCATACCTTACGCACCAAGCTAGCTATCAAATACTATGAACGACATTTGGTTCTGAAATACCGTGAGGCTCTACACAGATACATCCAAACTGAAATGGATTTTCTAGACATCTCATCACTCAGTGTTGCTTATCGATATGTTGTTAAAATCGAGAAGAAATTTATGTACCAAAACAAATGGGAGTTTAGGTATGCAAATCCACAATAACCAAAGTTTGATAAAGACAACCCTAACAAATAGTCTCCTAAAAACTAGTCCAAGCCACAAGAAAAGAGGGGTCACGGGAATACAAAGTACACTGGAAAATGTTGCGATTTCCTCAAAAGCCCCTAGCACAACACTGATGAATGTCTCTCAAAGCAATCATTGGTGACTGAAATCAAAGACAAGGAGATGAACCCTGATTCAGAATCTGATTCTAAAAATATTGGTAAAGGAAAGATCATTGCCACAGACCCCACTGCTATTGTCATGACCGCAACAATTCAACCAGAAGAACCAACATATTCTGAAGAGGGGGAGCACCTTTTGTTGGTTGTGGAGCCTGATTATCTTCCTGATTCATAGGTCCTTGCTTTCAGCCATGTTTATACCCCATGAAGTATTTACACCCTAGAAGTATGTACACCCTTCCACGCGGGGGAGTGCAGAGGGGGGGTACCCCCTCTGCGGGGTCTGGGGGGTCCATCCCCCCGGCTGGGGGGTCTGGGGGCAAGCAGGCCCCTAGTGGGGGTTCGGGGGTGAAGCCCCCGAAGCAAAAATTGCCTTATAAAAGTATATTGTAATTTCATTGTAAATCTGGACCGTTCATTATAAGGTCGCAGATCTAACGATAGAGAT
>JZKD02S1496508.1:24410-47210 GCA_000966675.3 Picea glauca | reverse complement strand
GTTTTTTCCCTAGAAGGCAACCCTCTTTTATGAGGGAAATGTATTGCGGCTATGTATGAGGGTGAATATTGTATTCTAAGAGAGGAGACTGTGAGAGAAAGAAGAGGAAGTTACAGTGGGTGTTGTTGTAGGTTGTATCCCTTCATTTGTTGGATAATAATAAAGGAAGGACCTGGAAATTTCTCTGGTGGACGTAGCCCACACTGGGTGAACCACGTAAATCTGTGTCTATCTTGTATTGTGTGTCTTCTGTGTTTTGTTTCTGCATTTGTTTTATTTTATTGCTTCGCGGTCCTATTTTTCTAACACCTTTTTCATTCACAAATGTGGGTGAACGGGACCCCTCTACATTTTATTGTTGATAGCGGACGCCAGAAAAACCTCATGTCAGTAGAGGTTGTCAAGAAGTTGGGATTGTCGACAACACCACACCCACAACCATACAACATCGGGTGGCTTCGCCAAGGACGATATCTTCATGTCAGCCAACAATGTCGATTGTCATATGGCATCTAGCCCTTCAAGGACGAGGTATTATGTGATGTTGCCCCACTGGATGTCTATGATGTTCTCTTGTGTCAACCATATATGTGGAAGTGAAATGTTGTTTATAAGTCTCGACCCCACAGTGTCATTGTTTCTCTGGGGGGTCATCTCTATAGAATACTAGAGGTAGTTCCAACTACTATTCCACCTAAAAAGTTCTGCAAGGTAGTATCTCATACTACAAAATTCAGCTTCTTCACAATCTATTCAAAAGGGGAATAGAAGGACACTACAACCACTACAACCTCATTCCAAGCACCTTCTATCAAAAAGAAGGAGGTCGAAAACGTTGCAACAAAGCATAAATATTCCTTCTACACACCATCCTCTCATGTATCCCAACTTTTTGAATAGCCTCAGCATCAACAGGTTCATGACAGACTTCCACAAACTGAGTAGTGCGATGTCTCCATCAAGGTAAGCAGCTCACCAAGATGCAGATTTAGCAAACACTTTTCCCTCTCCCCTGGGAACTCAATGAAATAGATACCATTTCTTTATAAGGAGGGAGGATTGATCCATGTAGATATTGGTGGCCACCCACCCTTTTCGACTGGCTCAAAACAGTTTTCTAGGAATTTTGGCAATTTACTATTTTTAGCAGTTTTTAACTTCCGGGGCCATTTTGAGGGCCCAAATGAAGGATTTTAAAGATATAGGTTCTTCATTATATTCACAGGAATTATTCATACCCAAAAATGAATCTCCTCAACGATACCTTTCCAACGGGCTATCACACGCCTAAAACGGAGATTGTATGCAAATGTTACGACCCCGGGAAGTTGATGTACTAACTTACCCAAATGGGGCCCACGTGAATTTTGGCACTTCATCTCCTAGGGTTAGGTTTCTGTTTGTCTAGGGTTTTTGGCATTCCTGTTGATGGTAAAAAATCCTTGAGAGACTTATTGTAATCATCTTCTCATGGATGCAAGTAGCGATCACATCTCTTCTCAGAGATAACCTGCCACCATTCTAGCGAGTCTTTCACTTTGTATTTTTACAATCTTTGTACATTTCTTTCATTAATACAAATCATGTATTATTGTATATCTATGTTTATGTTTTCATATCTGATACATTTTTGTTATATTATTGAATATTTGCGATATCTCTGTGCATTTATTTATTATATCTCCACTCTCATTTTGTGCCGAAAATAATCTGGATCAGTGGTATCAGAGCAGGTTGTTCTTGATCCGTTCTTTTTAGTGCATGTCCCCGATGAGGTCCAAGTATATCAAGTTGGGTCTCGAGCTTGTCTCTCTTGAGGACAATTTCTCTCGCACACCCAAGGAACCCTCATTGGCGAAAGAAAAGAAAAACGATGGAGCAGATGATCATATAAGTATGTTGCTTGAGCATGCTCTCACACGACAGAGGGATGAAATGATGGAGCATTTTTCCTACATCCTTCAACGCCTCTCGATAGCATCAAGTGCATCTTCATCAAGCGGCCACTTTGGAGGAACCTCTCCTTTTAAGGTACAGGTCAATTTTGATATTCCCATATTTGAAGGTCAAATAGATGCGGATGCCCTAGACAAATGGTTAAATCTGCTAGATGGTTATTTCTCTGTTTGCCATTTTTTTGACAAGAAAAAGATCACCTTCGCACTCCTTAAATCTCTCCCCCATGTCAAACATTGGTCGGAAACTTACTGAGAGCAAAGTTCCACAGAGGAATCTGGAATATATGGGGTCGATCCCACTTGGGATTTTTTTTTGGATGCAGTAAAGGAGAAATATTATCATGTTGGCAACTATGAGGATCAATACATGAGATGGACCACACTATGGAAAGAAAGGGGCCAAGAAGTTTCAGAGTTCACCAATACCTTTCATACCTTACACACCAAGTTGGGTATCAAAGACTCCGAACAACATTTGGTTCTGAAATAACGTGGGGCTCTACATAGATACATCCAAACTGAAATGGATTTTCTAGACATCTCATCACTCAGTGTTGCTTATCGATATGATGTTAAAATCTAGAAAAACTTTAAGCACCAGAAAAAATGGGAGTTCCACTAGAAAAAATGGGAGTTCGGGTCTGCAAATCTGCAACAACCAAAGTTTGATAAAGAAAACCCTAACAAACAGTCTCCCGAAAACCAATCCAAGCCACAAGAAAACAAGGGTCACGGGAAGACAAAGAAGGACACCGGAAAATGGTGCGATTTCCTCAAAAACCCCTGGCACAACACCGATGAATGTCACTCAAAAAAATCATTGGTGTCCGAGATCAAAGACAAGGAGCTGAACCCTGATTCTGAATCTGATTATGAAAATACTAGTAAAGGATAGATCATTGACGCAGACCCCACTGCTATTGTCGCAGCCGCAACAATTCAACCAAAAGAACCAACAAATCCTGAAGAGAGGGAGTTCCTTTTTCATTCACAAATGTGGGTGAAGGGGACCCTGCTACATTTTATTGTTGATAGTGGAAGCCAGAAGAACCTCATCTCAGCAGAGGTCGTCAAACAGTTGGGAGTGTTGACAACACCACACCCGAAACCATACAACATCGGGTGCCTTCGCCAAGTACAAGATATTCATGTCATCCAACAATTTCGATTGTCATACGGCATTCATCCCTTCAAGGATGAGGTATTATGTGATGTTTCCCCACTGGATGTCTGTGATATTCTCTTGGGCCAATCATACATGTGGAAGCGCCATGTTGTTTATGAGTCTCGACCCCGCAGTGTCATTGTTTATCCGGGGGATCATCTCTACAGAATAATAGAGGTACTTCTGACTACTGTTCCACCTAAAATGTACCGCAAGGTAGTATCTCATACCACAAAATTCAACTTCTTCACAATCTGTTCAAAAGGGGAACAAAAGGACACTACAACCACTACAACACCATTCCAAGCACCTTCTATCCAACAGAAGGAGGTCGACAATGTTGCAGCAAAGAGAAAAGATTCCTTCTGCACACCATCCTCTCATGTATCTCGACTTATTAAATAGCCTCAACTTGAACTGGTTCATGACAGACTTCCACAAACTGAGCAGCGCGGCGTCTCCTGCAAGGCAAGCAGCTCACCAAGATGCAGATTCAGCAAACACTTTTCCCTCTCCCCCAAGAACTCAACACAATGGAGACCATTGATTCCTAAGGAGGTAGTATTGATCTAGGTGGATATCAGTGGCCAACCACCTTTTTTGACTGGCTCAAAACAGTTTTTTGGCAATTTTGGCAATTTACTATTTTTAGCAATTTTTAACTTCCGGAGCCATTTTGAGGGCCCAAATGAAGGTTTTTTTCGATATAGGCTCTCAATTATATCCAAAGTCATGATTGAACCCCCAAAAATTAATCTCCTCAACGATACCTTTCCAACGGGCTATCACACGCCTAAAACAGAGATCGTTTGCAAAAGTTACGACCCCAGGAAGTTGATGTACTAACTTACCCAAACATGGCCCGCATGACTTTTGGTGCTTCATCTCCTAAGATTAGGTTTTGGATGTCTAGGGTTTTTGTAATTCTTGTTTATGGTAAAAATTCCTTGAGAGCCTCATTGTAATCATCTTCTCACGGATGCGAGTAGTCATCACATCTCTTCTCAGAGATAAGCTGCCAACATTCTAGCGAGTCTTTCACTCTGTATTTTTAAAGTCTCTCTACATTTCTTTCATTAATATAAATAGTGTATTACTATATGTTTGTGTTTATGGTGGTATCTCTGATACATTTCTGTTATATTATTGAATATCTGTGATATCTCTGTGCATTTCTTTATTATATCCCCATTCTCATTTCATGCCGAAAATAATCCAGATCAGTGGTATCAGAGTAGGCTGCTCTTGATCATTTTTTTTTCCCTGACGAGGTCTGAGTATACCAAGTTGGGTCTCGATATTCTCTCCCTTGAGTACAATTTCTCTCGCACACCCAAGAAACCCTCAATGGTGGAAGAAAAGAAAAACGATGGAGTAGACTATCTGTTGACGGGCGGAATTGACCGCTCATCAACTGGAGGAGTGAATCTGGTCCGGGGTTGTCTACTTAACCCAAGCCATTTGGATTAATCCACTCCGATGGGTTTAGCGGCTCCGTTAGCCGATCTAATTCCTAAGAAAGTAAAAAAAAACAAAACTAAAGAAGATAACTTAATAAAAAAAAAACGCTCGCTGAAAACTATATACAAATCTAAAATATACTTACAATTTACTAACTAATGTTCATAAAATATCTCTACTTATTATATGTACAATATATCTATATGATTATATCTCTAATATATGCATGATATTTACAGAATGCAAATTTTAATCTAAACCTGCGAAAATCAAATATGGATTGATTTATGACAACAAAACTATCATTCAATCTTTTTGATTTTTTATAACTTTTATAAACAAGAAACAAAATAGCAACTGTCAAATTGAAAAAAAAAGATAACAAACAATACAATGTATTTAGACTACAGGAAATTCCTATATTAATTAAACTAATGAAATAAAATGAGGGAACTAACCTGTAATCGCATCTCCCATTTGTCCTGCATACAATATCCAATTTCGTTGTTTGATGAGGTAAACCGCAACAGATCTTACGAACACTTCTCGTAAATGCGAAGCAACAGTGATTGAATGCTAATGAAATAACATATAAGAGAAGTAGTGACATCAATTTTATGATTTCACAAATGGTCACGTTGAGATAAATCCGGCTGTGAAAATTTGTATATAAATGTTCAATGAATAAAGAAGATTAATCTTCTAATCTCAAATTTGAACAGAGTAATTACTGTATGTAATATAAGGGACATAAAACATGGATATCATATAAATTTCATCACATCAATCTGTAATAAACCATGATATCTAAAATAGTCAAAATTTAATTACAAATCGAAACGACCATAACTTGAATAAAAATACGATATATCAAAGCTAAAGCTGTGCAAATATCAATTTCCATTCAAGTCTATCAATCATAAATCCATAGTTTTTTTTTCTCCCAGGCAGTGATGGTTTCAAGTTTACAAAATAACATATTTATATAGGATCCAGGAACAAAACGTTTCCTATTGATAACATCCAATCTGTTCCAAAAAATGTGGGGGATGCAACCTCCCAGATTTGATACCAAAACTGACAGCCTAATCTATTAACTAAAAACATAAAGATAGTATGGCAGAGAGATGCCAACAGTGCTTCAAATATTCTTAGAAAGCATGGGTTCTTGTAAACAAATAAAAATAAAAAGATTTCAGATGTACTTTCAGTTATAAAACAAGTAATTCGAATTTTTGTAACTAGCTACAGAATCTGTAGCTAGTTAAAATAGCACATGCAATCTTAAAAAATAAAAGAAACTAATTCCAATAATAAAAAAAGTTTATCTAATCAAACCAAATATCCTACTCTAAAAACAACAAATGATTATGCTAACTAATTCATACCTCAAATTGCAAACCAAATTATGTCAAGAAAATTTGGAAATTATGATAGTTGTAGTTGCTTCCACATTTTTTTTTAAATATCATAGGTCCTGTAGATGTATAACTTGCTGACAGACTGGTTTAAAATCCTTTGGATTGATCAAGGGTTCACAGAAGGAGGTTGGACAGGTGAGAGGGGTTCTGAGGCACAGGCCTGGAGAGGTAATAAACGTTTCAACAATTGCAAACAAACCAAAACGCACCTTTCAGCCACAAAGAAAATATGATATTTGACCTCTAAAGGACGAGATATATCTTTGTAATGTCCCACTTTCTAGGGAAACCGCTCATGGTGAAGGTAAAAGGGCTCATTTCGGTTCTAGTTTTTCAAGGGTTTGATCTAATTCAAAACGGTTTACTCAGAATCGCTCACGCAAAAACGTGTCTCTAGGAGGCAATTACAGGGTTAGCTTTAAGAAGTCTTCAATTACTTCCAACTGCACCAACCTATTTTTTCTCTACAACCGTTGAATGTCAAAGCGAACTCTTGATCAACCCTTACATTGAAACCCTCAAACTTTTCAATAAACACATGCCAACCATTCCTTTCTAAGTCATCTCTGGCATTGTCAAATGATAACAAGGTCTAGATGTCATTCAGCTCAATCCTCACCATAGGAGCCCTGGCTAACATCAGGGAATCAACACGGAAATCAGAGGTAGGGTTCGATAGAAAAAACATAGAGCCATACTCCCAAGTTTCCTCAATGCAATGCAAAGACAGTTCGAAATGGTAGCCAGGAGTGTTAATCACCGCACGTGGGAAAGAGGTCATGAAGCCTAAGGCCATATAGATTAATAATATCACGTTGTACTTAAAATAACACCTTGGCATAATGGTATGCACAATGATCAGAATATTTGAAAACAATAGTATGCATTTCCACGACTTGACCACCAGGATTAATGTATCAAATAAACAATTGAACCATTAAAAAATTTATAAATCAAAACCCCATTGACATTAGTCGAATGCTAAATGAGTGGAGGTTTTATATTCATGTAACCAAGGTGTGTTTAAGACCAAGGGATTATAACCAGGAAAACAACCATGTTCATAGCGAAATATGACAATTCGACAATAGACCATATGAAACTTAACCCTTTAATCAAAAATAATGAAATCAAGTATGAATTCCAACTGTGATTTTTCATGCTTACAGTCATGATTTTTTTTTTCGAAAAGTAGGTATGTAGAAAAAGACCAGTGACAAATGTCGTTTAATGAGAAAGGTTGTGATGAGTAACGAGAATTTAAAGACCCTGTGTAGGCAGCTTGTAAAAATAGAGATTATATTATTATTGCCAACAATGGCAACACACTGGTAGAAGTAGTTATCTCTGCCAAACGAAGAAGTTCAGATTAGGATAATCAAAAAAAACTTCAAACTAAAAACAACTAGAAAGTTGGCTGAACATCATTATCAATTATAAAGCATTCCATTTTCAGATTACTGTTATTTTAAAGAGACGAAAACTGACAACAATCTTAATAGAAGAGAGTCACGCTATTAAAGCTAAATCTTCAATATTGTTGACAGAGCCGTTGCTTCCAGTAGGCGTCCATAGCCTTGAAAAGGATGTCATTTAACCCACTCCGATATCTGTATCCTACCAAGAAGTTTTAGATCAGAACGAAGGACATTTAAGGTCACAAGAATCCATATCTGAGAATTTTCATATACCTGACATTGCTTCATTGCCAGCAGGCCTGTTCAGTACCCCGACGAAGTTATCTTGGCATCATGCATGCATTTACCCGCTGCCAGCAGACCTGTTCAGTATCCTAGCGGGTTTACAAGCATTTCCCACAGCTCTTTGAAGTTTTATTTAGTTTTAAAGATATTTAATAGAGCGGGGTGATGCTGAAAATCCTGATTTTTGGACATATTTTAGTAAATTACAGACCTTGAGGAAATTTTTTAACTATCCTTCATTAAGATCTAGAGATAGCTTGTTAATAAACTGACTTTCGAGGGCAGGGAGACATCCCTGAGTTGTTCTCTTAAGGAACAAGGATAGCGTAAGAAGAATTTTTTATGGATGATCGTGAATAACTTCAGTTACATATTGAAATCAAGAAATTCTTTTCAAACAACCAGTTATCTTTAACATGGTTGTAAACTTCAGAAAAATATCATAATTGATGTTTAAACAAATTTCAACGGTCATTTTTAGAGGGGAAATTTTTTTGTTTTCTTCATCTGAGCTAGCCAATGATGCAGGCATGTTTGTTTCAAAAATAAAGACTGATAAGCATAAATGAAAACAAAACACACCAACGAAGAAAAATTGGAAAGCAAAGAAATACAAACAAAAAAAATATGTACAGAAGGTGCATCTGAAAATATCATGCAAAAAAAAATCCCTTGGGAGACTGAAAGAAAGTAGAAAAATCTTGTTTGATGTGAAAGCAGTCCTACTCACGGTACCTTGGGTCAGGGTTGATTCATATTTATTTATCTCTTTAATTTCCATTTAATATTTTCATGACGATACTACGTTTTTTGAAAATAAATGTTCAATTAAAAGCAAAGAGAAAAAGATCAAGCGGACTTCCCTAATAACAGTCGTATTATGGTTCTCGTGGTGTGCCCACTTGCGTTCATGGCTGCATTATTACAAAGAGAAATAGTGAGAAATAAAACTAAAAGAAAACCTATTCCTAAACCTACCCTAACTATTAAACAAATTAGAATACTATGTGAAGTCATGTTTCCAATGTAGCCATCGGAGTAACTCCAATCCTACAATGGAAACAAGATCAAGCATTACTAACAAGAATGGTAATAGAAACATATCACACTTACCTTCATAATAATCATCTAAAAAGGAAGCATGATCTTACCATTTCCTTGAATATTCTTGTTGTACGAATCCTCCAGCCATTGTGCAATATTGTCGTGATAAGGATCATAATGGCATGGGCGAGTGCAAGAAGGTTTAAAAAAATTGTCAAGATTACGAGGAAATGAAATAACCATCAGCCAAGGCTGAAATGCCCCATCCTCCTGACAATTCTCTAAGTGTTCATTAATTTCTTCACATGGAGGATCTAAAAGAAATATGTCACGTGACGCAACCTGGCCTCGACGGCGCAGTCGCTCTCACCATGACCTTCAACAACTCGGCCCGAAGAGTTAACAACTCTTCGAACTCCCTCAGAAGTCCTTTACCCACAGTATACTTCTCGGCGATCTCCCTTCCTCCAGTCGGGAAATTGGGTTTCGCGGATTCGCGAACCTTGTGCGCACCTTCCGTGCAATATGGAGCCCCGAATCCCGATGTCAATGGTCAACACTTTTGTGTATCGGGGATTTCCCTATCGGGAAATCAGCAGATGAAAGGTGGCGATTTGCTCACCTTCCAAACCCCCTAATGCCAATGTGCGATGCCACGTGCTGTCCTCTGCTCCGTCTCCATGGGACCCATCGCAACTCGAGGCTTCACTGTTTCTCCGTGCTCCCTTCGACTTCGAAAACACTGAAGTGCTGAGTCCCGACTCCTCGGGATCTCGTGCCACCTGTCCCTCCGATGACCGACGGCTCCGATTTAAATCAGAAAATCGCAACTCGCGATTTCGATGTGCATGCAACTCTTTCACACTCCAAACCTGATATGTCGAAATGCGATGGCAAATGAGTTCCACTGTGCTTGGAGGTTAACTCTTTCTCAAGAGTTCAAGTCGTCGATTCTCTTCCTCTTGAAGAGTTCTTCGCTCCGAAACTTCTCCCATTCGGGCTTCACCTGGGTCTGTTCCACAATTACTTGTAAGGAACTCTCCCTCCTGATCTTTCACCATCTTTCCACTCAGAATCACTCTAGTTTCAATTCTTCCATAAGATCACATACGCAGCATATGAAAGAAATACGTAGCAAGAAGCAAATACACAAAGGCATAATGCCAACAGCACGCAGAAAATAAACATGTCCATGGAATTGAATCAGGGCTTCCTTGTTCTCCTCCTCCCAGGCTCGCCTCTGAGTCTCACTCAACCTGCACTTCACCTGGGCGGTTCTTCTAAATCAGCACAACTTCTGGGCAAACAAATATGAGGGTTTAACTGTCCAGCCTCCTCAACGCACTCTATGCGAAGGTATTCCACTGCACTCTATGCAGGAATCTCTTGGCTTGGACAGAGAAACGATTGAAACTCAATTTTCTCAATCCCTCAGATTTCGAACCTGCCATGCAATCACATATGCAACATATAGACAATAGGCAAAACAAGAAGCAAATATGAAACAGCATAATATCAACAACACACAGAAAATAATCACAGCCATGAAATTGAATCAAAGCTTTACTATTAATTCAATATCTATATATGGGGATTCTTCACCAGTTCTTTAAGTTTCTCTCCTTCTGCTCCTCTATGCAAATGCTGAATAATAATCTCAATTATACAAAGGAGGGTGTCTATATTCGTTTTCCCTCCTAGAAGTGAAACTGTCTAATCTACAGCTAACCCTATCTACCAACATTAAAACTATTAAATGTATCCCTATTTGTAACATAATACAAGTGCGCTCAGCTTTGAACGCCTTTAGTTAAATGGCGGCGCAACAATCTTCAAGTTATTCAAAAAGGTATGCACTGGCACTGTCTAGCTGTATCTCTCTATCCCCGCACTGCTCGTTTTCATGACGTCATAGATGCTCCTGCATCATACTCCTCGGATCAAAATATTTCATGGGCTCCTGTCCATGAGCTCCGGCATGGTGTGCCCATGTTTCTGAATCACTGCTTCTGTTTCCCAGCTGGCATCCTCCACTGGGTGATTTTTCCATTTCACCAAGTACTCAAAATATTTCTTTCTCCTGGTCTTCCTTCTAACTCTTTTATCCAGTATGCACTCCATCTCTAGCTTCTGTGCAATGGGCAATTGCTTCTGCCACTGGACCATTGGTTCCTCGGTTCCAGTGTCTGTTGTATCAGTCCTATATGGGTATAAGTCCGAAATATTGAAAATCGGAGATATCCCGATGCCCTCTGGCAACTCAAGCTCATATGCATTCTCACCAAATTTCCTCAGGACTCTGCATGGCGCGATATTTTTCATCTTGAGCTTGTTATACGTCCCCCTTGGGAACCTTTCCTTCCTCAGGTGCGCTAGAACCATGTCTCCAACTTCAAACTGAAGTTGTCTTTTCCTCTGGTTGGCTCTGTGCTTATACTCCTGGTTCTCCTTCATCAGTCTTTGCTTCACTTCTGCGTGAAGTTCTTGCATTGCTTCAGCGAATTCCTCATCTCTCGCGCTGCTAGTTTTAGCCTGTTCCGAATCCCTAAGCTCAAACACTCCTCTCGACTGCGTCCCATACAAAATTTGGAATGGGCTCTTACCTGTACTCCGATTCACTGAATCATTGTACGCGAACTCTGCCTGTGGTAAGATCTGATCCCAACTGGTGCGATGCTCTGTCACCAGACTTCTTAACAGATCCCCCAAGCTTCTGTTGACTACTTTGGTCTGCCCATCTATCTGCGGATGGTAAGTAGAACTGAATTCCAGGTCAGTCCCTAGCGTTTTCCATAGTATCCTCCAAAAATGACCTATGAACTTGGTATCCCGATCTGAGACTATGCTTCTCGGTAGTCCAAGCAATCTCACAATCTCTTTGAAAAACAAGTTCACAATGTGGGTTGCATCGCTGGTCTTATGACACGAAATGAAATGTACAATCTTCAAAAACCTGTCCACTACCACAAAGATGGAATCAACCCCTCACTGTGTTCTTGGTAAACCCAACACAAAGTCCATGCAAATGGCTTCCCATGGCCTCTCGGGTATGGGCAATGGCTGATAGAACCCTATGTTCTGCTTTCGGCCTTTTGCATGTTGACATATCCGGCATCTATCAGCAAATCTTTTAACCTCATCATGCATGCCAGGCCAATAATAATATTCACTCAGCTTGGCGAAGGTCTTTTCATGTCCAAAATGACCTGCTAAACCTCCGCTGTGCTTCTCCTTCACCAAATTCTCTCTCATAGAGAAATATGGAATGCACAATTGATTGCCTTTGAATAGCAATCCATCCTGGATCAGGTAGTCAATCCACAGACTCCTATCCCTGAGAACTAGGTTCTCGGCTGCCTCGTATGCCTCGCCAAAGTCTGCGTCACCTGCATACATATCTTTCAGATTCTCAAAACCCAAAGTCTTGACTCTGAACTCTTGCAGTAATAAACATTTTCTACTCAAGGCATCAACCACCTTGTTCACAGTCCCCGAAATGTGCTTTATCACAAATGTAAAATTCTGCATGTACTCTACCCACTTCGCATGCTTCTGATTCAGCTTCTCTTGCTGACTCACGAACTGCAATGCATGGTTGTCGCTGTACAGGAAAAATTCCTTGGGTATGAGGTAATGCCTCCACTTCTTCAATGCCTGTATGATGGCATAGAACTCTTTATCATATGTGGATTACTTCAGCTTCGCATCATCCAACTTCTCGCTGTAATATGCAACAGGTCGGTCATCCTGACTCAAAACCCCTCCAACAACATATCCACTAGCATCACACTTCACCTGGAAGGTTTTCTGAAAATCCGACACCACCAGAATTGGCTGCTCAGTAATTTTTTGCTTTAACAAATTGAAGCTTCTTTCAGCTTCTATCATCCAATGGAAAACCTTATGTCACTTCTTCACAGTGTCCATCATTGCGACACTGATTCCACTGAAATTTCGAATGAACTTTCGGTAGAAACTAGCCAGTCCATGAAAGCTCCTTACCTCAAAAACATTTCTCGGCGATGGCCAATTCCTGATTACTTCAACCTTCTCAGGATCCATCTTCAATTCATTTGCCGAGATTACAAAACCCAAATAAATGATCTTCGTCTGTATGAATGAACATTTCTTCAAATTGATCAGTAGCTTCTCCTGCTGTAGCCTTCTCATTACAATGGCCAAATGCCTCAAGTGTTCAGCCTTGGTCTTGCTGAAAATCAGTATGTCGTCCAAGTATACGACCACAAATTTGCCAATGAATTCCCGCAGGACTTCATTCATCAGCCTCATAAATATACTTGGTGAATTTGTCAACCCAAATGGCATGACCAACCATTCGTACAAACCCTCATTTTTTTTGAATTCTGTCTTCCACTCATCTCCCTCTCTCATCTGGATCTGATGATATCCACTCTTGAGATCAATCTTGGAAAAGTAGTTTGCCCCACTCAGGCAATCCATCAAGTCATCCATTCTCGGTAGTGGAAACCTGTACCTGATGGTAATCTTATTTATCGCTCTGGAGTCTGTACACATCCTCCAGCCTCCATCCTTCTTCAGACTCAGTACCGTTGGAACGACACACGGACTAAGACTTTATCTCACCAGTCCTTTATCCTGCAGATCCTGTACCTACCTTTTGACTTCCTCATTCTCTTGAGGTGTCAACCTATATGCTGCCTTATTCGGTAAACTTGCTCCGGGTATGAGGTCAATGTGGTGACTCACACTCCTCATTGGTGGAAACGAACGAGGTAGTTCGTCCATGATGATATTAGTGAACTCTCCAAGCAGTTCCTGGATCTCTTTCGACAAGTCGTCCACTCTTGTGCTTGTCAGGACAATTCTCGGCTTCCTAACAACAAAGAATTGTGGATCCTCATCCTTCTCCAGCTCTATGAGGAGTTCCTTCCCACTCATGAGAAGTATGGTACTGCTCACTTCTGGATTCACTTCCTTATCCTTTACCGGATGTAAGGTATGTGATCTCCCATCCTTCTCCAAGGTGTATGTGTTCATTCTCCCATCATGAACACCATTCCTATCATACTTCCATGGTCTACCCAATAAAACATGACAGACATCCATGGGAATGACATCACACAGAATTTCATCCCTATATTCACCCATTTTAAAATTGACCAAGCATTGCCTTGTAACACATACCTGGTGTCCTTTCTGTAGCCATGACACTTTGTATGGACTTGGGTGTTTGTTCGTTTTCAGCTCCAGCTTCTCCACCATCTCGGTCGAAACGAGATTATCGGTGCTTCCGCTGTCCACTATGACCTTGCATTTCTAGCTCTTGGTCTTGCAAGTCATCTGGAACAGTCTGCATCTCTATGATGAGCTGTCCACCTCTTCCTCAGGTTTCAAGAGAGCCTTGTGCACTGTCAGCGACTTCCCACTTCCAGTGTCTTCACCCTCAACATCATGCCTCTGCGCCTCAGCGACGTGGGCTTTTCCTCTGTCCATCTTCCTTTCTGGACAGTCAACGGCTTTGTGACCATTATTTCCACACATGAAACATGTGAATAACTCCTCCACGGCCTCTTCCTCTACCTTGGGTACGAGGAATTATGTTGGCGTCAGCATATCCGCCACCCTGCTAAATATGCTACCTCATCGGCTCAGCATATTTCTGTCGCTGCTATGAGGTTCCACCTCTTTCAACTCTACCCTGAGGCTTCTGAGTTCTTTCTTGGGCAACCATCTTACCCCTGGGTTGGCTACTGCCTTTCCCTCGCTGTCCCTGCTTGCGGCTCAGCTTCTCTTCGGCCTTCAGAGCCATCTGGTACGCATCCTCAACCGTCCGGATGGTGACCATGCTCAATTCATCCTGAATGTCATACCTAAGACCATTCAGGTATCTTGCCACCTTTTCTTCATCACTCTCCCGATGACCCGCTCTGATGTTTAGCCTGTAGAATTCCTTGGTGTATTCTCTCACCGTCATCAGCTTCTGTCTCAGGTTCTGCATGCACCTGAACAGTGTGATCTGGAAATCTCTCGGGATGAACTTCGCCTTCATCTTAGCGATCATCCGATCCCAGATCTTGATCTTTTGTTTTCCTTTGGAATGCCTGTCCGCCTGCAACTCGTCCCACCATAAGGCTGCATGTCCTTTTAGCTTGGTAACAGCGTGCCTTATTTTCTTGTCTTCTTTGATATCTTCGTAATTGAAGTATGTATCCAATGCTCGGATCTAATCCAGAAATTCCTCTGCATCTAGACTCCCCTCATAGACAGGAATGTCCATCTTCGTCTTCGAGCTCATCCTCGAAATGGCTCTAATTATCCTTTCGGTTGATGCATCCTCTGTCGTGACTTCTTCTTCAGCATGTCCAGCTTCCTCTTCAATCTCGGGATCACTGAACTCTGCCGCACCAACACCACGTCTTTGGGTGGTCTCCATTTCTTCAAGTCTAGATCGGAGATCTCTCACCTCTCGCTCTATTTTGGCATTTCCTGCTGGCCTACCCCTTCTTCGGGCATCCCTGTCCTCACAATCAGGAGATTGCCTCTCTCTTCTGGGCGGCATGGTGAAATTTGCTTCTCTCTGCTACCCGAACAAAGAGAACTTCGTAACCCGCTCTGATACCCCCCTGACGCAACTTGCCCTCGACGACGCAGTCTCTCTCACCATGACCTTCAACAACTCATCCCGAAGATTTAACAACTCTTCGAACTCCCTCAGGAGTCCTTTACCCACAGTATACTTCTCGGCGATCTCCCTTCCTCCAGTCGGGAAATCGGGTTTCGTGGATTCGCGAACCTTGTGCACACCTTCCGTGCAATATGTAGCCCCAAATCCCGATGTCAACGGTCAACACTTTTGTGTATCGGGGATTTCGCTGTCGGGAAATTGGCAGATGAAAGGTGGCGATTTGCTCACCTTCCAAACCCCCGAACGTTGATGTGCGATGCCACGTGATGTCCTCCACTCCGTCTCCGTGGGACCCGTCGCAACTCGGGGCTTCACTGTTTCTCTGTTCTCCCTTCGACTTCGAAAACACCGAAGTGCCGAGTCCCGACTCCTCGGGATCTCATGCCACCTGTCCCTCCGATGACTAACGGCTCTGATTTAAATCGGGAAATCGCAACTCGCGATTTCGACGTGCATGCAACTCTTGCACACGCCAAACCCGATATGATGAAATGCGATGGAAAATGAGTTCCACTGTGCTTGGAGGTTAACTCTTTCTCAAGAGTTCAAGTCATCGATTATCTTCCTCTTGAAGAGTTCTTCGCTCCGAAACTTCTCCCGTTCGGGCTTCACCTGGGTCTGTTCCACAATTACTTGTAAGGAACTCTCCCTCTTGAGCTTTCACCATCTTTCCACTCAGAATCACTCTGGTTTCAATTCTTCCATAAGATCACATATGCAGCATATAAAAGAAATACGTAGCAAGAAGAAAATATGCAAAGGCATAATGCCAACAGCACGCAGAAAATAAACATGTCCATGGAATTGAATCAGGGCTTCCCTGTTCTCCTCCTCCCAGGCTCGCCTCTGAGTCTCACTCAACCTGCACTTCGCCTGGGTGGTTCTTCTAACTCAGCACAACTTCTGGGAAAACAAAGATGAGGGTTTAACTGTCCAGCCTCCTCAACGCACTCTATGCGGAGGTATTCCACTGCACTCTATGCAGGAATCTCTTGGCTTGGACAGAGAAACGATTGAAACTCAATTTTCTCAATCCCTCAGATTTCGAAACTGCCATGCAATCACATATGCATCATATAGACAATAGGCAAAACAAGAAGAAAATATGCAACAACATAATATCAACAACACATAGAAAATAATCACAGCCATGAAATTGAATCAAAGCTTTACTATTAATTCAATATCTGTATATGGGGATTCTTCACTAGTTCTCTGAGTTGCTCTCCTTCTGCTCCTCTATGCAAATGCTGAATAATAATCTCAATTATACAAAGGAGGGTGTCTATATTCATTTTCCCTCCCAGAAGTGAAACTGTCTAATCTATAGCTAACCCTATCTACCAGCATTAAAACTATTAAATGTCTCCCTATCTGTAACATAATACAAGTGCGCTCAGCTTTGAACGCCTTTAGTTAAATGGCGGCGCAACAATCTTCAAGTTATTCAAAAAGGTATGCGCTGGCACTGTCCAGTTGTATCTCTCTATCCCCGCGCTGCTCGTTTTCATGACGTCGTAGATGCTCCTGCATCATCACGCCTACTGCCAAGATACTTAGGTAAAAAGAAAGCAATCATAACTTTATCTTTATTATGAAATTTTTTTATATATGAATATTCAAGCCATCCTAAGATCCTGTCACAAAAATGAGGATTCAAACCATGACTTTGATGAAACAAATATATCGATGTGAAAATCATCATAAGAGGATTTGTGACATCAGTCAGATCATTGGTTTGAATGCTTCCTTTGATGAGATTGATCATTTCAAAATGAGAAGTATAAACATTAAGATTCGAGCTAATCAAAGAACAAATATGAAATCTAGAATGTTTGATCTCCATAAAATATAGTGCATTGTCTTTTTCAACAATAAACTGTGTAAAATCATCTCGCAACATGTCATTTTCCCATATGAGTGATGAAAGTGAACAAGCATCAAATCCAACTTTATCAATGTTAGGTTTGGAATTAATTTCACCAAAATTTAGCATATTGAAAGCATATGATTGTGAACGAAAAGAGTAGGATATTGTAGGTAAGATGTCAAGTCCAACAAATTCTAGGAATAGATCAGGATATAAAAAATAAAAGGAATCAGAAATAAGCACATGAAAAGAATCTCTTGAACTACGATAATTAACAATGGTATTCTCAAGACATTTCTCTTCACTTTCTTTAAAACTCTTACTCTGTTTTGGTGATGAATTCCTCAACATAATATGATGATCTGGATTTTCCATCTGTGTGATAGATAATTCAAAATTTATGTGACAAACATCTAGTCTTTCCTGTGGATAAAGTACATTTTGAGGACAAAGGTTTAAAATTCCTTCTTCTAGTTGTGTACCTTCTTCTCTAATCAGTTTCATAGGAGTATTAGAATGTTCAAGAAGATTTTCATCGCTTAAGTGTTCTTCATTGATTGATTTTAAATATTGATTAGAGCATGACTTACAAGAATGAGGATATTCACCTTGACCTAGAAACGAATCTTCTTCCATATTGGTCGTAGACTGAAAATACAATGATTCAGAGGAAAAACCAATTTGGTTGTCAATAAGAACCTGGTCAATAGATTCTACCTTCCTAGATTGTTCAACATTGTCAGAAGGATTCTTCTCTTCTTGCGAAGAGAATTGTTCTTGCAATTGAGTGATAGGATTTGCAATTGGTTCTTCGTTCATGATTGAATATGACTAGATGGAAGGGATGAAAGCATCATAGAAGATATTTAATGCAAATGACATGTCATTGAGATTAAATTTACATAGGATATGATAGACTCTTGTCAAAAAGTCTTCTGAAGATGAATCGTCGTTGATTAGCGAAGTATGAAATTCTTCACATAATTGATTGAAATCATAAATTTCAAAAGCATCTAGAAAATCATCTACAAATTGAAACCAATAAAAAATGTGACATGCTGGAAAGGATTCAAACCAATGTTTAATCCAACCTCTAAAAGTAAAAGAGAACAGTCTGCATAAAACTCTTAAATCTGAGATGTCATGTTTGATGCATTTGCACCAAAACTTGTTAAGGTGGTCTTTAGCAGATGTATTGCCTCCACCATCAAAGGTGAGTTTGGACAAGCGAGAGACTATCTCGTTGGGAACATTGGGTAATGAGAAGTTGAAAGCATGTTCCAACACAGTGATTTGGGGAGACATGGGGGAATTGAATACATTTAAAATAAAGGCTCCTGCAAGGCCAGCTTATCAGTCGACCCTCCTTCTAGCACCATTTGTTGACAGGCGAAATTGACCGCTCGTCAACTAGAGGAGTGAATCTGGTTCGGGGTTGTCTACTTAACCCAAGCCATTTGGATTAATCCACTCTGATGGGTTTAGTGGCTCCGTTAGCCAATCTAAGTCCTAAGAAAGTAAAAAAAACAAAACTAAAGAAGATAACTTAATAATAATAAAAAAGCACTCGCTGAAAACTATATACAAATCTAAAATATACTTACAATTTACTAACTAATGTTTATAAAATAGCTCTATTTATTATATGTACAATATATCTATATGATTATATCTCTAATATATGCATGATATTTACAAAATGCAAATTTTAATCTAAACCTGTGAAAATCAAATATGGATTGATTTATGACAGCAAAACTATCATTCAGTCTTTTTGATTTTTTATAACTTTTATAAACAAGAAATGAAATAGCAACTGTCTAATTGAAAAACAAAGATAGCAAACAATACAATGTATTTAGACTACAGGAAATTCCTATATTAATTAAACTAATGAAATAAAATGAGGGAACTAACCTGTAATCGCATCTCCCATTTGTCCTGCATACAATATCCAATTTCGTTGTTTGATGAGGTTAACCGCAACAGATCTTACAACACTTCTCGTAAACGCGAAGCAACAGTGATTGAATGCTAATGATAGAACATATAAGAGAAGTAGTGACAGCAATTTTATGATTTCACAAATGGTCACGTTGAGATAAATCTGGCTGTGAAAATTTGTATATAAATTTTCAATGAATAAAGAAGATTAATCTTCTAATCTCAAATTTGAACAAAGTAATTACTATATGTAATATAAGGGACATAAAACACGGATATCATATAAATTTTATCACATCAATCTGTAATAAACCATGATATCTAAAGTAGTCACAATTTAATTACAAATTGAAATGACCATAACTTGAATAAAAATACGATATATCGAAGCTAAAGCTGTGCAAATATCAATTTCCATTCAAGTCTGTCAATCATAAATCCATAGTTTTTTTTTTGGTCTCAGGTAGCGATGGTTTCAAGTTTACAAAACAACATATTTATATAGGATCCAGGAAAAAAAAATTTCCTGTTGATAACATCCAATCTGTTCCAAAAAATGTGGGGGATGAAACCTCCCAGATTTGATACCAAAACTGATAGCCTAATCTATTAACTAAAAACATAAAGATAGTATGGAAGAGAGATGCCGACCGTGCTTCAAATCTTCTTAGAAATCATGGGTTC
The DNA here is from genome assembly GCA_000966675.3 of Picea glauca. Taxonomy (NCBI): domain Eukaryota; kingdom Viridiplantae; phylum Streptophyta; class Pinopsida; order Pinales; family Pinaceae; genus Picea; species Picea glauca. The sequence goes on along the minus strand of JZKD02S1496508.1, from coordinate 27,293 downwards.
CTATAAACAAATAAAAATAAAAATATTTCAGATGTACTTTCAGTTATAAAACAAGTAATTCGAATTTTTGTAACTAGCTACAAAATCTGTAGCTAGTTAAAATAGCACATGCAATCTTAAAAAATAAAAGAAACTAATTCCAATAATAAAAACATTTTATCTAATCAAACCAAATATCCTACTCTAAAAACAACAAATGATTATGCTAACTAATTCATACCTCAAATTGCAAACCGAATTATGTCAAGAAAATTTGGAAATTATGATAGTTGTAGCTACTTCCACATTTTTTTTTAAATATCACAGGTCCTGTAGATGTATAACTTGCTGACAGACTGGTTGAAAATCCTTCAGATTGATCAAGGGTTCACAGAAGGAGGCTGAGGCACAAGGCTGGATGGGTGAGAGAGGTTCTAAGGCACAGGCCTGGAGAGGTAATAAATGTTTCAACAATTGCAAACAGACCAAAACGCACCTTTCATCCACAGAGAAAATCTGATATATGACCTCTAAAAGACGAGCTATATCTCTGTACTGACCCAATTTCTAGGGAAACCTCCCATGAAAAAGGTAAAAGGGCTCATTTTGGTTCTGGGTTTTCAAGGGTTTGATCTAATTCAAAACCGTTTGCTCATAATCATTCATGCAAAAACGTGTCTCTGGGAGGCAATTACGGGGTTAGCTTTAAGAAGTCTTCAATTACTTCCAACTGCACCAACCTATTTTTGCTCTACAACCATCGAATGTCAACGCAAAATCTTGAGCAACCCTTAGATTGAAACCCTTAAACTTTTCAATAAACACACGCCAGTCGTTCCTTTCTAAGTCATCTATGGCATTGTCAAACGATAACAAGGTCTGGATGCCATTGGGCTTAATCCTCACCACAGGAGCCATGGCTAACAGCAGGGAATCAACACAGAAATCAGAGGTAGGGTTCGATAGAAAAAACACATAGCCATACTCCCAAGTTTCCTCAATGCAATGCAAAGACAGTTCGAAATGGTAGGCAGGAGTGTTAATCACTGCGCGTGGGAAAGAGGTCATGAAGCCTAAGGCCATATAGATTAATAATATCATGTTGTAATTAAAATAACACCTTGGCATAATGGTATGCACAATGATCAGAATAGTTGAAAATAATAGTATGAATTTCCACGACTTGACCACCAGGATTAATGTATCAAATAAACAATTGAACCATTAAAAAATTTATAAATCAAAACCCCATTGACATTAGTCGAATGCTAAATGAGTGGAGGTTTTATACTCATGTAACCAAGGCATGTTTAAGACCAAGGGATTATAACCAGGAAAACAACCATGTTCATAGCAAAATACAACAATTCGACAATAGACCATATGAACATTAACCCTTTAATAAAAAAGAATGAAATCAAGTATGAATTCCAGCTGTGAGTTTTCATGCTTACAGTCATGAAAACAAAAGCCGAAAAGCAGGTATGTAGAAAAAGACCAGTGACAAGTGTTGTTTAATGAGAAAGGTTGTGACTAGTAACGAGAATTTAAAGACCCTGTGTAGGTAGCTTGTAAAAATAGAGATTATATTATTCCTACCAACACTATCCTATAAGTTTGTTGCTTGAGCAAGCTCTCATGCGATAGAGGGATGAAATGATGGATAATTTTTCCTACATCCTTCAATGCCTCCCTATAGCATCAAGTGCATCTTCATCAAGCATCCACTTTGGAGGCACCTCACCTTTTAAGGTATAGGTCAATTTTGATATTCCTATATTTGAAGATCAAATAGATGCGGATGCCCTAGACAAATGGTTAAATATACTATACAGTTATTTCTTTGTTCACCATTTTTATGACAAGGAAAATATCACCTTCACACTCCTTAAATCTCTTCCCCATGTCAAAAATTGGTGGGAAACTTACTAGGAGAAAAGTTCCATAGAGGAATCTGGAATATATGGGGCCAAGCCCACTTGGGATTTTTTTGTGGATGCGGTAAAGGAGCAGTATTACCCTGTTGGAAACTATGAGGACCAGTACATGAGATGGACCACACAGTGGCAAGAAAGGGGTAAAGCAGTTCCAAGGACTCTTCAAGGATGAGGTATTATGTGATGTTTCCCCACTGGATGTCTATGATGTTCTCTTTGGCCAACCATATATGTGGAAGCATCATGTTGTTTATGAGTCTCGACCCTGCAATGTCATTGTTTCTTTGGGGGTCATCTCTACAAAATACCAAAGGTACTTCCGACTACTATTCCACCTAAAAAGTGTTGCAAGGTAGTATCTCATACTGCAAAATTCAGCTTCTTCACAATCTGTTCAAAAGGGGAACAAAAGAACACTACAACCACTGCATCCTTGTTCCAAGCACTTTCTATCCAACAGAAGGAGGTCGAAAACATTGCAGCAAAGGACAAATATTCCTTCCGCACACCGTCCTCTCCTATCCCAACTTTTTGAACAACCTTAGCCTCAACCGGTTCATGACAGACTTCGACAAACTGAGTAGCGTGACGTCTCCAGCAAGGCAAGCAACTCACCAAGATGTAGATTCAGCAAACGCTTTTCCCTCTCCCCCAAGAAATCAATGAAATGGAGACCATTTCTTCCTAAGGAGGGAGGATTGATCCAAGTGGATATCGGTGGCCATCCACCTTTTCTGACTGGCTCAAAACAGTTTTCTAGCAATTTTGGCAATTTACTATTTTTAGCAGTTTTTAACTTCTGGTGCCATTTTGAGGGCCCAAATGAAGTTTTTTCTATATATTGTTGGATCGTGTTGTCATTGATGCCAATGGTTTGTCATTGATGTCAATGGTTTGATTACTTGGGAGATTGTTGGATCATATGTCATTGATGTAAATGGTTTGGTTTGATTGATGTCATTGGTTG
>JZKD02S1496508.1:0-17157 GCA_000966675.3 Picea glauca | reverse complement strand
TTTTGTAAAAATATTCAAATTTCTAAGGATTTTATATAGTTTTTATAAAATTTTGGCGATTTGTAAGGTAAAATAATTTTATTCTATAGAATTTGGGCGAATCATTTTTAAAATAGAGAATCTCGTTTTTGGAAAAACCATGGAAAATTATCCCATGAGCGAAATTTATCCCCTAAAATCATCCCTGCTTTTAACCATAGTTTATATTATTTTAACTTATTCAACCATCTTCATCAGTTCATAATCAATATATTATTGTACCATAAGCATTAACATCCATTTGTTCATATTGAACAATAATAAACACATGCACAAAATACACAGTACACCAATATTTACGTGGAAGCCCAATACAGGAGAAAAACACCTAATTCTTTTCTTATATGTCAAAGAATTACATTTAAGGAAGCACCAACTTCAAATTCTCCAGCTCCAACTGGAAGGAGGCTCCAACCCCCTATTTTCTCAGGCTCCAACCTGAAGGAAGCTACAACTCCCTAATTCTATGGCTCCAACAAGAAGGAGGCTACAACCCCCTAGATTCTTCAGCTACAACCACCTAGTTCTTAGGATCCAACCTAAAGGAAGCTCCAACTTCCTGATTCTTCAGCACAAATCGGAAGGAGGCTACAACTCCTTTTCCTTACCCTATCCAACCACAATGAAATATAAATGCCAAATGACAACTTGTCACTATCACTGAATCAACCACTGTCACTTTCAACTTGTCACTGTCAACCTATACCAACAACCTATAACAACATGTACCAATCAACCTGCACCAAACAACATGTAACAACTTGTACCAACAACCTATACCAAACAACCTGTACCAACAACAAGTGCATCAATCATGCACCAAACCTGTACAAATAACCTGCCATAACAACCTATCCAAAAAACCTGTCACAACAACCTATCTCATCAACCAAATAAGATCTACTCTCCAAGATCAATCACTAAGACAACTCTCAACCATATGCACAATATCACCAAGATGTGCATCAACCAAGACTACTCACAAACATCAACAATATGTACCACAATCAAGATGTGCTTCTAAAAGTATACCAATACATATATGCCACATCATCCATAAATCATGTGCCAACAATACTATTGGAAAGTTCCTATAATAGTGTACCAAGTATGTACCAATCATACATCAACTATAGATCAAACTATGACTCATCAATATGTACCAACATCACCATACCACACACCTCATGCATGTGCCAATGCATCAACTATATGTCCCAATATGTAACTCAACCATATACCAAAGACATATACCAATATGACCAACAAAGGTCCTCTATCAATACATCATACTATCCATCATCCAAATACCATAAACCCTTACATCAACAATGCATCAAACCCTCACTGTAATGCAACATCAAATTGTACCAATAACTTCATAAATACACCTTAACCAAAAACCCTCAAACATGTACCACTCATAGGCCAATCATATACCAAAACCACTAACCGATGCCTCTCACAATTCACTACAAGATATGCCAATAAATCAAACTAAGTTCATCAACAATGTACTTCACCAAATCTGCCTCATAACCATTCACTACAAAAAGTACTATACAACAATAGTACCTCTAGGAAGATGCCCAAACTCACAAGACCATTCCTCATCCATATACAAGCATATGTGATGAAGGAGCATCATACACAGCCAGCCAAGTAGCATAAAGGTAGAAGGCAGCTGGAAAAGCACCCACGCACATTTTGAAGTGTTTTGAATATTAATGGATGGACATTAATGAAATATCTAAGGGAAGCGTACTTACATTTATATCTAGATGTTGTAAACAGATCTTGAGTGTTTCTCTCATCTATTGAATGTAGAGGCACAAATAAAATTCTTTTCTTTCTGTAGTAGAGAGAAAAGAGGAAAATTTATGGCCATGCCATCGAGAAGAAGAGACAGGAAAATACATGATCCAATAAAGGAAAGAGAAATGCGTGAATTATGTGCCAGGCTTGATGCTATGGAGACAACACAAAGGCGCACAGTTGACGCTGGAGATATTAGCGAAGCTGAAAGTGAAAATGAAGTTGTAAACGAAGAAGTTGCAGTCGAATATGTTATAGAAGAATGCCTATTCAAGGTTGTTGCAAGGATAGGTGCCAAAGAAAAAATGGGCATTCCCATGTATGAGGGAAACTTGGATGTTGAAGAGCTTCTAGACTGGATTAGAGCTCTAGACAAATATTTCAACTATGAGGATGTCGAGGAAGATAAGAAAGTCAAGCATGTTGTTACCAGACTTAAAGGGCATGCAACACAGTGGTGGGATGAACTGCAGGCTGACAGATGTTGCAAAGGAAAGCAGAAAATCAAAAATTGGGATAGAATGGTTGCGAAGATGAAATCCAAATCTATACCCAAGGATTATCAAATCACTCTGTTTCAGAGGATGCAGAATTTGAGACAAAATATGATGTCAGTGAAAGAATACCTAAAAAATTCTATAGGATAAACATCAGAGTAGGTCATCGGGAGAGCGATGATGAAAAAGTTGCCAGGTACATGAATGGTCTACGATATGACATTCAAGATGAGATTAGCATGATGACCATTCAAAATGTGGAAGATTCTTATCAGATGGCTCTGAAAGCTGAAGAAAAGATGAGCCAGAAGCAAGGTCAAAGAGGCCGAGGTGGAAATCAAAGAAGAGGCAAGACAATTACCTAGGACAGAACTCAGAAACCTAAATAAGAGGAAAAGAAACCTCAAACTCAACTTGAGAGAGGAGGAATCTCACAGGGAAGGAAGTATGTTGATAGGAATACTTTTCCTCGAGCCAGAAGAAGAGGAAGAGGCAAAGGAGGTGAAGTGAAGTGCTTTGTCTGTGGAAAAGTCGGACATAAATCCTATGAGTGTCTAGATAAAAAAACAAATGGTGGTGAAACTCGCATTTCCGAAGCTCAAGGATGGAATGTTGAGGTGAAGGACGCTGAGGGAAGAATATCCTTAATGATGAGGAAATTTCTCTTGAAACCAGAGAAGGAACTAGAGAACCCAGCCCAAAGAAACAGTCTATTTCGGACTACTTGAAAAACTAAGGATAGAGTATGCAAGGTCATAGTGGATAGCGGTAGCATAGATAATGTCGTATCTACAGAGATGGTAGAAAAACTGGAGCTGGAGACTGTTGCACATCCAAGCCCATACAGAGTTTCATGGCTACAAAAAGGACATCATGTAAATGTCACTAAACAATGTTTAGTTAAAATTAAAACAGGAGGATATACAGATGAGATATTATGTGATGTCATTCCCATGGATGTTTGTCATCTATTACTGGGTAGACCATGCCAATATGACAAAAATGTGGTTCATGATGGGAGAAAGAACACGTATACCCTAGAGAAAAATGGTAGGACTCACATGTTGCTGCCAATTAAGGATAAAGAGGTGAAAACATAAATGATAAACACTGTACTTCCCATGAGTGGGAAGGAACTTCTTGATGAGGTTAAGAAGAAGGAAGAAAAACAATTTATTTTGGTCAGGAAGCCCAGAATTGTTTTGACCAGTACGAGGATAGATGATTTACCAGAAGAAATCCAGGAATTGTTGGGAGAGTTTGTTGATATAGTAGTGGACGAACTACCTTATTCGTTGCCACCTATCAGGAGTATAAGACATCATATCGATCTTATACCTGGAGCCAGTTTTCCAAACAAAGTAGCATATCGGTTGACGCCACAGGAAAATGAAGAAATTAAGAGGCAGGTCCAGAACTTAATGGACAAAGGATTGATTCGGGAGAGCTTGAGTCCATGAGTTGTTCCGATAGTGCTCAGCCCAAAGAAATACGGTGGCTGGAGAATGTGTACAGACTCAAGGGCAATCAATAAGATTACCATCAGATACAGGTTTCCATTGCCAAGGATGGACAACTTGATGGATTACTTGAGTGGAGAATTTTTTTTTTCAAAGATTGATTTGAAAAGTGGATATCATCAAATTAGAATGAGAGAAGGTGATGAATGGAAGACAACATTCAAGACAAATGAGGAACTATATGAATGGATTCTCATGCCATTTGGCCTAATGAATGCACCCAGTACTTTCATGAGGTTGATGAACGAAGTCCTGAAGGATTTCATTGGGAAATTCGTCATTGTATATCTTGATGATATACTAATTTTCAACAAAAAAGAAGCATAACACTTAAAGCATCTAGTTGCAGTAATGAGGAGGTTACAGCAAGAGAAATTGTTGATCAATATGAAGAAATCATCATTTATGAGGACATAACTCATTTATTTGGGTTTTTTTTATCTCTACAAATGAACTGAAACTAGATCCAGAAAAGATAAAGGTGATTAAGGATTGGCCATCGCCAAAGAGAATATTCGAAGTTCGAAGCTTCCATGGTTTGGCTAGATTCTAAAGGAAATTCATCTGAAACTTTAGTGGAATTAGTGCACCAATGATAGATACGGTGAAGAAACAACACAAATCTTTTCACTGGACGGAGGAAGCAGATAAGAGCTTCAATTTGCTGAAGAAGAAGATCACTGAGCAACCAATTCTGGTTTTGCCAGATTTTAGCAAGACATTCCAGTTCAGGTGTGATGTGAGTGGATTTGCAATTGGATCATTCTTAAGCCAAGATGATAGGTCGGTCACGTACTTCATCAAAAAATTGAATGAAGCGAAGATTAAGTACTCCACGTATGACAAATAATTCTATGCAGTCATACAAGCACTGAAGAAATGGAGACATTATTTGGTTCCCAAGGAGTTTGTTTTATACAGTGATAATCACACTTTGCAATTCGTGACTCGACAAGAGAAGTTGAACCAAAAGCATGCTAAATGGGTTGAATTCATGCAGAATTTTACTTTTGTGATTAAGCATATTTCTGGAACTGCTAATAAAGTTGTTGACGCTTTGAGCAGGAAATGTTTGCTTATGCAGGAATTCAAAGTCAATACTTTGGGTTTTGATAACCTCAAATAAATGTATAGAGTTGACCCAGACTTCAAGGAGGCATATGAGGCATATGAGAATCCAATTCTCAGGGATAGAAGCCAATGGACTGAATACATGATCCAGGATGGGTTATTATTCAGGGGAAATCAACTATGTATTCCTAAATGCTCCATGAGGGATAACCTTCTAAAGGAAAAACACAGTGGATGATTGGTCGGACACTTTGATCATGACAAGACATTCTAAAAGTTGAATAACTCATATTATTGGCTAGGAATGAGAATAGATGTTAAGAAATTCATGGATAGATACAGAATTTGCGAGCACACGAAAGGAAAAAGGCAGACTACAGGGCTATACCAGCCATTACCCATACTTGAAAGGTCGTGGGAGGTAGTGAGAATGGACTTCATATTGGGACTACCAAGGACACAAAGAGGATGTGATTCGATATTTGTGGTATTCAACAGATTTTCAAAGATGGCACATTTCATAACATGCCAGAAAACTAGTGACGCCACTCATATTGCGAACCTGTTTTTCAAGGAAGTCATCAAACTTCACGACTTGCCAAAGAGTATCATTTTTTATCGAGATACCAAGTTCATAGGGAATTTCTAGAGGACCTTATGGAAGAATTTGGGGACAAGTTTGTCTTTCATCTCAGCATATCATTCTCAAACAGATGGACAAACAGAGGTTGTAAATAGGAGCTTGGGAGATTTGTTAAGGAGCTTGGTGACTGAACACCACAGTCAATGGGATCACATTCTGCCACAGGAAAAATTCGCTTATAATGATTGAATCAATAGAAGCACAAGGCACAGTCCATTCCATATTGTATATGGAATGTAGCCAAGGGGAGTTTCTGAATTGAAAGATGTAGAACAAGCCGAATTCAGGAGTGTTAGTGCAGAGGACTTTGCAGAAGGAATGAAGGAACTTCACAGCCAAGTTAAGGAGCGATTGCAGAGTTCAAGTCAAGAATAAAATCATAGAGAAGATCAACACAGGTGAGAACTTAGTTTGAAGTTGGTCATTTGATTCTTGCACATCTGAGGAAGGAGAGGTTACCAAGGGGAACATATAACAAACTGAAGATGAAAAAGATTGGTCCATGCAAGGTCATAAGAAAATTTGGGCAAATGCATATGATATTGAATTACCTAATGGGGTCGGAATCTCATTGATATTCAATGTTGTGGATTTGTACCCTTACAGAGTGGAAGAAGTAGGAGCAGAGGAGGAACAGAAATAAATTCAATGGACAAACCAAATACTTGTAGTTGTAGAGCCACGGATGGAAAGCATAATTGACAAAAGGATTAGCAAAAAGACCAGGAGAAAAGAGTATTTTGAATACTTGTTCAAATGGAAGGGACATCCAGTTGAAGATGCCAGTTGGGAGGATGAAACAACAATTCATAGGCATGGACAGACCATGCAAGAGCTCATGAACAAGAGTTCATGAAAAATTTCAAGCAATGGAGTATGATGCAGGAGCATCGTACGCAGCCAGCCAAGCAACATAAAGGCGGAAGACAACTGGAAAAGCACCCATGCACATTTTGAAGTGTTTTGAAGATTAATGGATGGAGATTAATGAAATAGCTAAGGGAAGTGTACTTACATTTATATCTATATGTTTTAACAAAATCTTGAGCATTGCTCTCATCTGTCAAATGTAGAGGCATTTACGCATAATGAATGCAAGTAGGTAGATTTAATTTAATAGATTAGACAGTTTAGAAGCGTAGGAGGGAAAATGGATATAGACACCCTCACCCTTGTATCTTTAAATTTTTTTTAATGATCATTCAAAATTCATAAGCTATAGAGTTGTAGCAAAGAACTGTAGAGAAGAACCCATGTACAGGAACACTTGAGTTAATATATGAAGCTTTGACTCAACTTTCATGGTGTTATGATGCTTATTGTTTACACTTGTTGAATGGTATGTTTACAGTTGATTTGTTTCTCTGTTACACATTTGTTTCAATGTTGTGTTGTGTGTATGATTTCATGTTGAATGTATGAAGTCAGAAAGAGAAGAAGAATGTGTTTCAATTGTTTCTCTCCCTGAGGATTCTTGCAAGGAGTGCAGTGAACATCCGCAAGGTGTGTGTTGATGAGGGTCTGAGTTTTATCTCAGAAAGCTCAGGAGAGATATCGTTGTTCTCATACCAACAAAAGTGTAGGTGTAGCATAGAGCCATGCAAGGTGTGCATAGGTTGATTGAAGATTTAGAAGTTATCAACTAAGGGGAAAATTTGAAGGACTATTGTTGCAAAGAGTGCACAGGTTCGAAGACTCAAATAAACAGAGGTTATTTGAAAGTCTGCCACAAGAAGTGCGTGCAGGGATCCTTTTGGAAGCTTGAGGCTACAAGTGAAAGCTTAGGAAGGATAACACCTTTGAAGTTTTCTAAGGGAGATGGAGATCAAAATCATCTCATATAATTCAAGTTCAGGAGGGAGAACATCAAGTCGTTTGGGCAGAAGTCATTGAGAAGTGAATCAGGTGGTCAGAATTCTCCATGGAGAACTCACGAAATCATGAGGACCATAGGATCCAGTGGAGCTGTAAGGTGGTTAGGAGTTGGATGAACCCACCACCTGGATATCAAGAATCAACGTGAATCATTGATCATGATCAGTTTGAGTCGTTAGATCATTTCGTGAATTTCGAGATTCGTAAGTTTGGAGTGTAGGCCAAGATCCTTGGTCACTCTAATTCTGGAATCGAAAGGGATTATCTGGTATGGAATTGATTGGTGGAAACACTTCATAGAAAAGTGTCAAAATTATGTGAGCCATTGGATCTCGCAGATCTATGAGGAATTTAAGGATGAGCGTCTTTTAGCATTCAAAATCTCAGGAGGATTAGTTGGCATTGGATGGGAATCAACAGGAGCCATTGATCTCACGCGCAAATTTCAATATTTCGGGAATTAGGGGATTGGTGCGACAAGTGATTTTGGAGTCGAGAGTTTCAAACTCCCGGTTCATGAAATCCTGAAAATATCGGGACCATTGGATCAAGGGAGGCTCACAACCGTCAATCCTGCCAAAGGTGAAATTTCAGAGTTCCGGGAATCATAAGGGAAGAGGAACAACTGTTGGATTTTCGCTCAAAGTCCTGAGAGCCAAAACTAGTGGGTAACAGGTGGCGTGTGCTCGTCGCGTTGGAGGAGTCAACCTTCATTGAAATTTCACATTTTGGTGATTGTAAGAGTTGTGACATTGCATCGAGAACCTCCAACTCGCAAAGCCTAAAATCTATTGTGGCTTAAGCAAAGGGTTTAATTAACTCTTTGCGTGGTTTGGAAAAGATCCTGCACTGGTCTTGACCCAAGGGCAGGGGGTCTACACCAATATGCCTCAAATATATATCCAAATATGTGCTTATAACAAGGAACCCTAACACTATTGAGAAAGTACTAACATGATCAGAAATACCCTAAAAAAATACCTCAATCCATACACTAGAGTTTGTACCATGCATCCAAGTTATGCCTCAAGCATATGCTCTGAAACTAAACCATATACCATCATCAAACACCCTTCAAAAAAAACATAAAATCATACTTGTAGCTCTGTGACTAACCTATAACATTAGATCTCAGGTAACCATGGCTTACTCAACTTCTGCAATCTGTTCCATCCCTTTTTCCCAAATTTAGCAGTGCCTCTAATTCAGATTATTTTGAGAACGACATGAAGACAAAAATATAACCAATATATAACAAGGAAATACACAGAGATAATGCAGAGAACAAAAAAATATAGTGAAACTCAACTTCTATTAATGAACAAGAAAGAAAAGCATTGCAGTACACAAATTGATAGAATGGGTTAGCCTATCTATGAAAAGAAATAGATGTTGGTTACGCTTCAATCGCAACAAGCATTACATCACACTCCATTGCATGATTAAAGGGAATCCTTCACCTCAATTATATACGAGAGAGTGAGAGTAGAATAATTCCCATGATGCATGTGGGATAAATTGGACTGAGTTTATAAAATTCCATAGGCATGTAAAACACTAGGGCTTCCCGGGCGGTCACCCATCCCAATACTACTCTAATCTGAGCATGCTTAAATGCAGAGTTCTAATTGAATCTATTGAAATAATGATATTCTATAGGAATGTACATAATACCACTAGGAAATCATTACATGATGTCTGTAATTAACAAATGAAGATGACATTTCATTCCATTCCACATCAAAAGGGTAAATATCATGGTTTATCAAAACCTCATGCTCAAAATGGTGATTTCGTGGAAAAGGTGGATGGCCACCAAGATCCATTTGGATCACTCCTCCCCCCTTAGGATTCAATGGTCCCCATTGCATCAAGTTCCCTTGAGAGAAGGATACTTATGCTAAATCTGAAGCTTGTTGCATTGCTTTCCTTGTTGATAACGTTTGTTGGCCCTTGACCAAGTTTTGAGGATTCTTGGTCACGTTTGACCTATTTTTGGGACTTCGATAGGCTATTGAAGGTGGAGTGCAAGATGAAGCAAAGATCGTAGGATCTCAGCCCCTTTTTAGGGATTTTTGGGTTTTGGGCTTATGTAACAGGTATGGGGATGTCGACCCATGGTTTTACCCATGTTTTGGCCCAATTTTGTAATGTATAAATAGAAAGCTAGGCGATGTAGGAAATAGTTTGATCTATGTGATCAAAGAGTTGTAAGTTGTGCTAAGTGCAAGTAATAGTTGTAAGTTCTTTGTGCATATTGTGTGAGACTTGCAAAGCTAAGTGCAAGTGATTGTAAGAGACTTTGGAAGGCATTGTGATATAACTCAAGGAAGGAGGATCTAGAGAAGAGTGTGAAGATCTCCTGTTCTCTGTGAAGTTGATATTGAGGCTCTATGCATGTAAGAAGATTGAAAGAAACTAATAAAGAAGATGAAGAGTTGGTGGACATAGCCCTGGGATGGGGGTGAACCACGTATATCTTGTGTTGTGAATGCTTTGTGCTTTTGGTTTTTCTTTTGTTTATGTGATTCAATGCTTAGTGTGATATTAAATGATAGATGAATCTGATATGATAGTTTAGTGATGAATAATGTGAATGAATGTTAGATATGATCTCTATTTGTATGCTTAGTGCTTGAATCTATTGGGTCTGTGTGAATACTGCGTTGATATGTTGTTAGGGTTTAGTTGCACTGTGAACTAAAGTTGAATACTAATGAACTGTAATAACTAAGTACTCTATTAAGGTATTACAATCATAGATATGTGTCCCAAATAAGGTTGCAGACATTGGAGTCCTGCAATCACCCCTACCTCTACATCGGGTGAGACTTCATTTGCTTCGTAGGTGTTGTTGAAAGGGCCGGTAGTTAGGTTTTTGTTCATGCATTGTTGTAGCGTTGAACCTTGGGTCTTCCCCTGTGCCAACAAATGGTTCTGTTGTCGGGACCTGAAACTGTGATTGCTAGGAACTAAGGAAGAAGAATCTGTGTGCGAAGATCTGACCTGAAAATGTGATTGTTACGAACTAAGGAAAATAAATGAATCTATGTGCATAGATTTGTTGCTTGACTTGCGAAGGAAGGAGACAGATCTGAAGAAAAGAGATAATATCTGAACGATTTTGTGCTCTGATAGAGGTAAGAATAGTGAAATTTTTTAGATATGGAAGCTTTGTGCTCTGCCAAAAGTAAGATAAGTGGAAATTTTTGTTTCAATAATATGGATCTAGGTATGTTTGATAAAAAATTTCCTAGCCTGGAAACTAGGGCGCAGCTAGAAGAAGGAAGATTTGATATAAGTAGATATGATAAGAATGATGAAAGATATGTTATACCTATGCATAGAAAGAATGTTTGGACTAATAAATGGATGCAGGACCCTAGAAATAATTTTTTGCAGGTTAGCTACTATGATCCTAATGCGCAGTACAAGAAAGGTTGGGGATCATTTAAGAGAAAGAGAGGATTAACTCTTTGTTATAATTGCAGAAGACCGGGACATCTTGCTAAGGAATTCCCTGGTAGAAGACCTAGTTGTCTTTGTTGTAAAGCTATGGATCAAGAAGTTTTGGATTTCCCTAGAATGATTTCTAAAATTGAAAGAATGAATATGGAACAAGTAGACCCTAAGAAAGGTCAAGAAATTGAGACCATGGCAGAACCTAAGAAGGAATCAGAGACTGTACTATTACAGATGAAAGAAACCCTGAATAACCATAGAGATACTAATCTATCAGAGATCTTAAAAGAGAAAGAGAAAAGATAAGTAAGAATAGGAGACTTCTACATTTATTGTATTCTAGATGAGGAAACACAGGTGAATATAATGACAGAAAGAACTTGGGAAATTCTAGGAAAGCCTGCTATAATTCCTTCATTATGAGGAATATGATTATTTAGAGGAAAGATGATAACCCTATGTGGAAAACTTACCCAAATATCTATGAGTGCTCATGGAACTTCGACAGAAGAATATTTTGAGGTTGTTAAATTTGTTGAGAACAACGCCCCATTTTCTATATTACTAGGAAAACCTCGGATTGAAAGGGATCAGGCTAGAAGGAAAGAAGAAGAAGTCTTAGAGAAGACAAAGAAATAATTAAAATATTTCATGAGTAGGAGGATTGTGCACTTGATTGAAGAACAGGAGAATAGATCGAAGCTATTTAGAACCAGAAACTTGGATATCGAACTTGAAAGAACACAAGACTCACATAAGACTGAAGAACCTACCCCAGATAAAGAAAAAGTATTGCCCTTGAATCCTAGCAAAGAATATCCACAGCACAAAGTTACTATGCTAAGAGGAGATAAGAATCGGAATGGAAAGAGGAAGATCGATACAAAGCTCACTGGAAAGTAGGCTAGAAAACTAAGCAAGAAGAGATCAAAGATCAAAAAGTTACAGAAGATTCCAGAGGGAACTTCGCAGAAGGAAAATTTGCAAAACTGGAACTCTGTCGGGATATCAGAATAGTGTCACATGGAAATTTGCCATGGTGAAGTAATATAGTCATTGGGAACAGTATAACCATTAGACTGACGCCCCAAACAGGTAGAATGGAATTTATGGTCAGTAAGCCCGCCATGAGACTGTTGGGACCATGCCATAACGGACCGAACTGAATTAGTGAATGCTTCTCACCCGTTGGAGAGATTCATTGCCTAGTTATATACTTATTCTATCAAACCTTGCACCGAGAACAATTTTCCAACCATGATTATCTGAGCCCACATATCAGTTGATTTTTCACAGTGATCATCGCGCTATCACCATCCATCCCATTGCATTGAGTAGTTATTCTTAGAACCCGATATATTCAACCATGAGCGTGTATGTCCAAAGAACTTTGCGTAGTCAAAGAGTTTGTGAAGGAGGTACTCATCAACCTCATGATTGAAAGAGTAATGTCTATGTCTGTGGGTGTACAAGAATCATCGAAGAGAGGAGTACAAGCCTCTCTGTCAACCACTTGTGGATCCAGACCATCCTGATTCATCACAAAAAATAGAACCAAGCATAGAGATGACCTAGAAAATACAAAGCTAATCTCGACCATCTTACCTGACTACATCCCGCCTCTGGCTGATGCGGTGAGTCACGATAGTGTGCCAAGATATTTTTATTACACCATGGTTACTACGTACCTCCCGAAGGGGATACGCATAGTAAGAGCGTAGCCAGACAAGATCACAACATTGAAGTTCAACAACTTCAACTTAGGAGACCGCAAGAACCATAGTATGCTCACCCCGTATAAATACTTGACCAGGATGAAGGGGAAGAACTCGAAAATAACCCCCCATCCATGGATGATGAACCTTGCATAGTCCACCCTATTGAATGTAATGAAAATCCCACACTTTGGAAGGCACCAAGAATTTAACACTTGTGTCAAGCTCCTACTTTCATGTTACCATGGCGGCTACTTATGGATAGACCGTCGTATCAAAGTTGATCTAACGTTGATCCATAGGATCACCAGATTAAGTATGCAAGGACCTGACCTGCATGACTTCTATCCGGGGAAATCCACAGATCACGCGTTAGCACAGAAGATCAAGGATACCTACGACGATGTTGAGAAGGGGATGCGAGGCTGCAAGGTAGCTTCCATCTAGAATGGTGCAGTGTGCCTAGCATGAAAATTAATCGCAGGAAAACTAGTAAGGAAGAAAAGACCCACGTAGGTCACATGCTTTCTCATTGACCTCGCAGGAAAATGCGTGGAAGGTATACAGATGAACTCGACGAAGTACCTAGTTAATTATCTAGAATTAGACTATCGCAAAGCACGGGATCTAGGCTACGAGTTCCACTTTAGCTGGCTCCTTATCCTCATCGTGTTTGTTTCTTGGGAGATGCTGAAAGGTGTGACCTTCCTGGACATTGAGTTGTTCGAGCCTCTTTCTGCGAAGTTCACCATGCTCTGGTACTCGATCGATATGGGAAAACAGTGGAATTCGAATGAAATCTTTCACACATACTATCACCAGTTGAAGAGGGATATCAAAGATGAACCTCACATGACATTAAACACCCTATAGTAGTTCTTACCCATCATGAAGTTTTGCGAAGATCGACACTTCATCTATATTAATGCGTGAGAAGATGGACACAAGGAGGAGCTTCAGTCGTACTACAAGCTCACAGAAGATGACCTCAAAGAGATAACTAAGGACTAGTCATCATACTTCCTTATCCTCACTAACCCTACAAACATTTCTGATTACGAACTTGATAGCCCTGAGGCCACTCACAAAGAACATGACACACCCGGAACCAGTAGAAGGAAGAAGACCAAAAAATTCCAAGACTTAAGCAGCACCTCAGAAAAGACTGCTTCAGTATCACCTAACCGAGGGGGTGATTATGAAGTAGAAGAGATAAATGGAAAGGAAGATGAGAAGAATCAAGGCAAATTAACACCGCCTAGAGATGAGGTTGATCCCCTGAAGAAGAGGAAGGTTTCTCCCATGAAACCCTCTTTGATCTAAAAATGAAGAAGACTTGAAAAACTTGAAAATTATTGCAAGTGAATGTTATGTGTTTAAAGCAAAAGGATCAGTTTGCAACACATAGATTTAAGGATTACTTATGCAAATTATACATAGACAGCATCATAATCAATGAACATAAACACATAAGCACAACAATTGATAAAGGAGTTCACCCCTCTCTTGGGCTACATCTCCTAGTCCATCTTCCAATGGATCATTATTATTAATTTCTCAAAACGTGCTCAAAAACATGTCGTATAATGCTCAAACTGACAAACTGACTGCTCCAATGGCTTCAGAGCATCCCAAAACCCCTGTCTGGGCTCTTTTGGCACCTCAATCGATCGAAAAACGAAGAAGTTAGGCCTCTTGGAAGTCCCCCCTTCAAGCTTGTTGTCTCTACATCTACAAAATGCACCCTTCATGATTGAACCTGGCTCACACGCATTATATGGCGTAAAAACCCAGCACCGGGTGCAACCGTGCCAACGGTGCAAACTGTAGGATAGTTAAGGGCACGTCAGCCCCTAACCGCCTAGGCACCTGGGCATATGGCACATGTGACCTCACGTTTTGACAAAAATTGGTTAATCCATTACCAAACCGTGTAACTAACCTCCCGTGCTCTGGTCATATGTAAAACCGTGGTTATGTTAATCCTCACACACCAACCGTTACAACCCCGCGCAATAGGTATGGTCATATGTATTGATACAAAGGACCGCGGGCCGGGGCTAAGCCCCGGCCCGACCCCCCGCCAACGGTCACAATAGGTAAATTCAAATATATTAAAACTTGTATATATATCAAGCAATAACCCATGGCCCAATGGTCGGGCGGTCGTGCGAAGGTGCTATGCTGTGGGGGGAGGTCCAGGGGTCGAACCCCGCTGTAATGATCCCAAGCCAAATTATTTCTTGGAATCACTAACTACTAATTTATTTATTTTTTAAGTGCATACAAGATTCATCAACACATGGAGATCACAATATATTCAAGATGTAGAAGCACAAGTAAATATCTGACCTATTTATTATGAGCAATGTAAGATCAATACAATAGATGGTCGATCTAGCATAAACCTCAGATGGTCGTACAAGCAATAGATATGAGCTGCTACAAAATGCTCCCGACAATACAAAATGAGCCTCCAAAGGCTAGATATACAATGAAGACTAAATCAAGCAGATCTGAGCCGTACTAATGCTCAACCTCCAAGCTGGAAAGTGCCACGTCCCGCTAGAATGTTGAAGCCCTGAATAATTCTGCCCTACTACCAAAAGTGTCCAATCATCCCGAGAAATATGCCAAATGATAGATCGGGCAACTGAAAGGAAAACCCAGATGTCCAAATTCCCAAATCCACTCTCAAACTCCGTAGATCTGAATTCTCCACTAAATGGTGTGCCCCATTGGATGACTAAAACCCTAGCTGGTTTGACCCTGATGAAGGAGATCTCCAAATGATCTGGAACTCTCCAAGAATATAGATCGGGTGGTGGTAAGAACAACCCAGGTGCCCGAATCTCCAAAATCCCTCTCAATCGTTGTAGATCTAAAATATCCACTGAATGGTGCGCCCCACTGGATGACTAAAACCCTACTAGGTTCGGCCCTGATGAAGGAGGCCTCCAAATGATCTGAAACTCTCCAAGAATATAGATTGGGCTATGAGAATCACGTGGGAGAAGTTTTGGGCTCAGATCTCAAGCAGATCTCCCTAGATCTGAGTTTTAATGAATCACAGGATGTCCCCTATGGCTCCGAGACGTCCCAATCTGCAGACAAATCTAGAATGATGATAACCCTCTAGAAAATCCCTCAAACTGATGTTCTTGCCCCTTCTGAAGTGCTATATGGAGATGGGCTGAGACTAGAATGGTGTGGAGGAGTCTTTCATCCCCGAGACCAAGCTGTGGAACAAGGTGAGTGGATATTTCACCACTGAGTTNGATCACAATATATTCAAGATGTATAAGCACAAGCAAAGATCTGACCTTTTTATTATGAGCAATGTAAGATCAATACAATAGATGGCCGATCTGGCATAAACCTCAGATGGTCGTAGAAGCAATAGATATGAGCTTCTACAAAATGCTCCCGACAATACAAAATGAGCCTCCAAAGGTTGGATATACAATGAAGACTAAATCAAGCAGATCTGAGTCATACTAATGCTCAACCTCCAAGCTGGAAAGTGCCACGTCCTGCTAGAATGTTGAAGCCCTGAATAATTCTACCCTGTTACCAAAAGTGTCCAATAATCCCGAGAAATATGCCAAATGATAGATCGGGAAACTACAATGAAAACCCAGATGTCCAAATTCCCAAATCCACTCTCAAACTCCGTAGATCTGAATTCTCCACTGAATGGAGTGCCCCACTGGATGACTGAAACCCTAGCTGGTTTGACCCTGATGAAGGAGATCTCCAAATGATCTGAAACTCTCCAAGAATATAGATCGGGTGATTGTAAGAACAACCCAGGTGCTCGAATCTCCAAGATCCCTCTCAATCGTCGTAGATCTGAAATCTCCACTGGATGGTGCGCCCCACTGGATGACTGAAACCGTAGAAGGTTTGGCCCTGATGAATGAGGCCTCCAAATGCTCTGAAACTCTCCAAGAATATAGATCGGGCTATGAAAATCCCATGGGAGAAGTTTCGGGCTCAGATATCAAGCAGATCTCCCTAGATCTGAGTTTTACTGAATCACAGGATGTCCCCTATGGCTCCGAGACGTCCCAATCTGCAGACAAATGTAGAATGATGATAACCCTCCAGAAAATCCCTCAAACTTATGTCCTTGCCCCTTCTGAAGTGCTATATGGAGATGGGCTTAGACTAGAATGGTGTGGAGGAGTCTTTCATCCCCGAGACCAAGCTGTGGAACAAGGTGAGTGGATATTTCACCACTGAGTTGCTCACAAGGGTTTGTACAGCAAAACCCCCAAACTAAATGCTCAAGAGCAATAGCCAATGCTAACCCAAAACCAGAATGAGTAATAGGTGCACCCCAGCCTCTTACTTATACTTTTCTTTCTAATTCTCTGTTGAGTTAGGTTAACTCCCAGGGTTTATCTTCTATTCTTTTGTTGAGTTATCTATTACTCCTTTATCCTTTCCCTTTCTTAAGTCAACTTAAAAATATAACTTTTAACTTCTTGAATTTCCCCCCTTCAGTGTGAGACTAT
>JZKD02S1496497.1:0-10691 GCA_000966675.3 Picea glauca | reverse complement strand
TATTATCAAGGAAAAAACAAGCTACATGAAATTTGGACATTTGAACAAAAATTTACAAGTTAAATGAGTACATCAATAAAAAAAAACATACTAACCTTGCAAGTTCAAAATCCAATCTATGTAGATCGAGAATTGGATTTGTTCAATCGGTGGGTGATGAAAAAAATCAACAGCTCAAACAAAAGCCAAGAATAGTGTCGCAACTATAGCAGTTGTGTCGTAAAGTATCTTAAAGCCAGGTATATATAGATCAAATAGTCAACTAGCCGTTAACACCGACCAATGAGATAGGAAAAACTTTCGTCGTTATTGCCATGAAAGTTCATGGCAATAGTGACGAACTTTCGTGGCAATAGTGACGAAAATCCCGACCAAGTTAAAATAACCTATTCATGGATATTGCGACGAACTTTCATGGCAATATCGACGAAAATCCCGCCCTATTTAAAAAAAGATGAAAATAATGGAAACGTGGAATAATCCGCCCATATGTAGTAGTGTGGGGAAAACATAGTGCAGATATGGGGGGAAGCTCTCGGGTTCAAGGAAGAATGAGAAGATAAGAATTATGATCTGAGGGAATGGTGGAGAAGGTTATGATACAAGATGATAAATAAGGTCGGTCCTCCTTGCTTTGTGTCATGTAAACCATTGCCAAGATCCTGTGGGAGAAGGAGAGTAACCTTCGTCCCTATATATTTATGTGTTGGAAGAAGAGATTTTATCTCAAAGCATCGTGGTCTAGATTGGGGGCGGTTAGTGGTAAATCCATTAGGAGTGGTTGAGCCTATGGTTGGGTGGAAACGGGCACCCCTTCCAGCATTTGCTTCACGTTATCTATTTCTGATAAGTTTTTTCATACTCTATGCATTGAATTCGGAATTAATGGTTGCATGCATGTATTTACATATCTATAAATGGTTTATGTATTGAAATGGTTAATTTATGTGTATATTTAGGCTTCCTTGAGAACCTATGTTGTTTTTTTTCCCGTATGCTCCAGTTTAACCCTCGAAGGTGTTTTTCTAGGGAGCTACCTCACAGTTTTGGAGTCAAAGCAAGCCTTTTGGCACAACTACCATCTCGGTAATCCAAAGATTACCCCACCCTATTTCAGAACTTAAATTTCTGCGAGATAGGAAGGCGTTTCCATCAAACTAGTATCCTGAAAGACCTTAAATTCACACCCACTGCCTTAACCAAAACTCATCCAAGAGTAGACCTCATAGCTTGAGAGTCATCAAAAGGTCCATGTGACTTGGGCCTAGGAACCATGTGTTGAACCTAAAAGGAGCTAGCTCTTGATGGTTTTGTAGCTTCGATAGTTCGAATCCCTCGGACGTCAAACTTCACAATAGTCAAAATTACCCCAACTCTCGTAGTAGCAAGAGTCATAGATGAATCAATAACCCGACAGAGGAGATGAATTTGATTCGTTTGTCGAGAGGAAAATAGATCTCAGTCATCAGATCAACCTAAAGATCCAATGGAGTTAACGGATCAAACACCAGTCATTCGATTAAATCGATGGTTGGGAATCATTGCAGAGCACGAAGGAAAAATTAACAGGTGTGCTAGTTCACGGCCCGCAATCAACCAACATCATTGATCTCATTGAGGTGGAGGATCGATGACCAAAATTAAAAAGAGTGGGACGAGAACTTTTGAGATTGTGGATATTGAACTCTCCGATGAAGAGCGAGCACATTGGGGTTCCGCAATCACTGTGAACCGTCGATCTATGAACAAATTGGTATTGGCTAGATCTCGACCGTGAGATATGAGGGATGTTGAAAGATGATCAAACTGGAGCGACGAGGTACAATGATGCCATCCATTGTGAAGTGGATGTAAGCTTGATGAGCCATGTGCCACATGGATTCATGTGCATCACCTACCCCATAGAGCCTTTGGAACGTGACACGTATCATCCTGGTTGAGGGCATGTGTCACCCCTGACCCATCTATGTTTCAGCCCCTAGTACGTACCCACCTAGCCAATGTGGTTAGTGAAGGGACTGGAACTCTAGGACTTCAGGACTTCAGGACTCCAAAGGATTTAGGGTGTAGTAATCGTAGAGAAATCTCGAAGGATAAAGAGTTGAGGTTCATCATGACCGTTGAATAGATGAGGACGCATGGCAGAAGATCTGCCACTTCGAAGAAAAGTCCCTCCAGAAGAAAAGTGGTATTGCATCGATCGAGAACTCCTAAAGGCCGAAGAGTTGGGGTTCATCATGACCGTTGAATAGAGGAGGACGTGTGTCAGAAGATCCGACACTCCGAAAGGATTTCACTCCAAAGGTTTACGTGTGTAAAAACTCAAGAACTGTCGAAGCCCAAAATCTCGAAGTGAATTGGGGTCGTCAAATCCTTTGAGGACATGTGACATTAGATTGTGAAATTCATAGATTTTCCACTACGGATGATTCATGCAGGGGTTGTCCTGGTGTCTGGTCATATCCTGTGGTCATATGAGAGTGTATATGGAGGGAAGGGGCTAGGTCTAGAATTCAAATCCGAAGGTCGAACGTCGAATCCCCCGTTAACATGTGAGTTAGTTGAGGAACAAATCCAATCATTAGATTTGTTTGTGGATGGATTTATTCCATAGATTTAAGAACACTGGAAGTTTCAGGATATCGGAGAACTCAGAGAGAAGCATATTGAGTTGGAATCACATGGAAACCCCGTGGCCTCGACCAATGAACACCCAAGGAACTTGGGAGAGGTATATCTACCATGCTCTAAGCATGGAGACCGTGGCTGGAAAAAATTTGGATGAGTGGAATGGGATAGAGACCCCGAATGGAGGTCTTGATTTTCTCAAGAAGAATGAAATTTCGACGACCCACCATGGGTGTGTGACACTACATGGACCATAGTTTTGCATATGTTTCTATACAACTATGGCCTTTTCTCTCTATATATACAACCTCCGTGTTTCAGCGCAACACTTACACATTGTTCCAATAGTGACAACTACATATCCTCACAAAAGGGTAGATACACACGATAGCAATCACACTAGTCACTTAGTGTTCCACCTCAGCATAATTCTCTAGGAAGATACACCTCTTATTATTGCAATGTCACACTTAGAATTACTTGATATGTCTCACGGTATTTTGTATCCCCCTAGGACCATGCCTAAACCAAGAGGAAAGTGAGGAAAATTTCAATTTAAACCAAGAGGAACTAATGTGGAACATCAAGGTGCACTCCCCAACAAGGATGCATCACTAGCAATGCACCTCATTTGAGGGAGATTTTCCAAATTTTTAGTAGTATGTAGGGATATTTAGTTACATCTTTCAACTTTTGAGCTATGTGTATATGCATTATTTACCTTTTCTTTCCATCCTCATGCTACATTCATTTAGTTTATTGTTTCTTTTAGTTGGCAATTATCTTGACTGGAACCATTGTAAAACTATAAAAATGAATGAAGTTAAGAATTTGGTCTAATCTATTCTTCATTTTTTTTTCTTATCCAAATTTTTGGGTTGTAGTTGGAAGATCTACTAGAGAGCTTCATAAACCTTCATGCAACTAGAAACGTTTTTTTTCTACAAAATGAAATCACTGATTGCTAATTTCATATTGAATCATAAATTCCAAACCATTTTCCTACCTTGCTATTATCATGTCTTCATGTTCATCCAATCCAAAATAATTTCCCAATCTATAGAATTCTTCAATATATTCTCTAACATTCATATATTTCTACCTCAAATTTTGGACTTCTCTAAACAAATTAATTTGAGAGTCTATAGGTAAGTACTTCTCACTATTTATCTTCCTTGCCATTTTCTTTCAAGTTCTAATATTCTCCTTATATTTTCTCACTTTGTCTTTTTGACCATGATCCCACCATACATTATCATGTTATTTCAATTTTGCAACAACAAACTATATTATATGTGGATCCCCTAGTTTCTCAAATCAAAGTATGTATCTACTTCACCAACACAATCAATCAATAAATCAATGTTTAAATTTCCATCAAAACAAGATCCTTATCTTCTAGTATTAACTATTCCTTTCAAGAATCCGATAAATTGCAATGCAAGTTCATTCTCTTGGTTATTTTTCTCTTCTATAATCTCTAGTTCAAATTGTGACTCTTCATATTCTTCTCCAACCTTGTCATTGTTGTTGATATTATGGTAGTTTCAGGAGTTATTAACCTCCATATGTAATCTTTGACTAGAATAGAATATTCTGGAAGCAAGAGAAACCCTAAACAAATGTGTGAAAACCCTAGAAGACGTGTCGGCTCAGCAGAATATATAATATTAAGATATTATCCTCAGGAAGACAATTTAGCCCAGAAAGGTGACAGAAAGACTATAAATAGAGGACGTCTTGGCTCATTTTTTCACTCACTCACACACTCTCAGTCACCCAGAAACAATGTGCAAGCTTGGAGGAGGAGGAGCAGCAACTGCAGTTGTATAGTTTTCTCTTTTTCAATTTTTCTGGTACTTTCTCTTGTGTGCTACCCTTGGATAAGGTGTGATCTCTTGGTTATCTATTGGTTATGGTATGGCTTCCTGGAATCATTATTTCTGCCAAAGGTTAAGGTGCTCGAGGGTGGATTTGTGCCTATAGTTGGGTGACAATGGTATAGCATTGTCTATGGTTAAACAAGAACATCAACATTATTCTAATAGTTTATGGGCCCACACTATCTTCAAAATATTCTAACCATTGGAAGTTAGATCGAGAGTTCCTTGTTAAGCTCACTGTAGCACCAGTTGCAGTTGCAACTAGGTTTTCATATTTTGTAGTTGCAACCAACCCTAAACCTAATTTCTTGGACATTTTCAGTGAAGCATTGGACCTAATTTTTGGGTATTCTAGTGCACCCTAGCCTAGCACACCCCTTGGTGCCCTCATCCAACAAAAACATGGAGTTTTATTTTTTTGGTCAAATTCTAAGGTTGACTGGTCTAAGTCAAAGTCAAAGGTTTACTTTTGGTCAAAATTGATTTTTGTGTTCAAAGTTTAAATTTTAGGGTTTCTATATTGTTCTAATCATTGAACCTTTTTATTCAATTTCTAACCTCTTTTTTTCAAGATGATGTCTAGTTTCAGATTAGAAGACAAGTTGAACGATACTACAAATTTCAAAGGTGTGCACTTGTATATTGTTTTAAAGTTACATCATCCAACAAAGCATGAGTGTGTTTGTAGGGTATGTACAAGAGACCTTGTCCAAGCAGTGAAGACTCCAAGTTTCATTATTTAAAATTGATATGTCTCTAGTTGTTATGGAATTAGTATGATCTTACACTGCATCTTGATCTATCGAAGTTATGATCATTATAGAGCCTGAGCGGGCCTAATGGTTAAGAACATGTGTTTCCTCTTAAGAGGTCACAAGTTCAAATCCAGAGGGAGGTAGGGTATGTATACCTCTGTAGACTTTACCAGTCAAATCGTTGGGAGGAGGGGGGTCCCTTGTCCCACAAACAAGGGGGTCTCATACACCAATTTGGTGTGGCTTGGTAGTGACCTTAAAAATAGATTATTATTATTATTATTATTATTATTACTAACCCCTTAATATTAGAGATACACTTGTTGATCTCCTCTCTAGGAGATATTCTTGTTCTTATGTAAATGCTTAATGTTTATGAGATGAAGTTGATCTTATGTAGGAGATGTTATTGGTTACTGACCTAGACTCCAGGTAAGATATCTTCCATGGAGGATACCATGGAGATTTTGTTGTTCTTTTTTATTGTTCCAGGAAGGTCATAAGAGATAAATCTAAGAGGGAGTCAATGATCAAGAAGAAGCCAACATATTTTCATGAAACTTTGCAGAATGTAAAGGGGCATGCAATAGACAAAAGTGTGGTCTGAGGATTCTCTCAGATAAAGGAAGTTGATTTCAGAGTTTGAGATGAAATTTATTGACCAGATATATTGGGATTGGAAGCATGGTTGGCACCAGATAACATCTTCAATGAGGAGACTTGAGAGGTTTATCATGATGGACAGGAAGTCCATGGCCACACCTATGATGACAGTACATCTGTGGAAGTTGTGTGACAGGATATGCATTTACTTTGCATAAAGCACCTTGTGCCAGTATAAATTTGGTCCATGACCGTATTATTGGGCTACAACATAGCACACAGGTACCTATGTTGTGGTGTAGATAGATATCGTTGATATTCGATGATGAAGTATGGTTGTCGGGATATACATTTTTTGGATTGGGAGTGCAAAATATAGATCTAGCATCTGGGGTGCTACTTCAGCTTGGGATTGAGCATGATTTCCAGACAAGCAAGGAAGTAGATATATGTAGCACTCAACCATATATCATAGCCACTGACGCAATATATGAAGAAGGGTCGCTTTTAGAAGGATCTTGCAGAACTTTATTAGAGACATGGTGTAGGAAGGAGCAGTGAGGCTCCATTACTTATCCAGAGATGAGCAGATAGATGACATTTTCACTAAGCCTCTATCTGGGACAAGCTTGGCAGGAATGAAATTTTTTCGTGGGGTAGTATTGTTGATTGTAGCATCATATCGATATTCCAATATTGATCATGTGAGAATATGCCCAAATGTAATCTTTGATGGATCGAAGATTCGAGTTACTACTAGATATCATATGTGTGAATTGCATCGGGCCTTGAAACTCTCACGATTAGGTGAGTAGTTAACTCATGAGTAGGTGAGTAGCGTCGATAAGCATCGAGACGACTCTATCTCCACAAGAAATGGGTTTTGGACTAGGGGAGATAGGGAACATCTACATCTGGAGTAGATTTTCCCTGACGTAGTCTTTGACAAACTGAAGACTTGAGGTGCTCGAGGTGCAATTCCATGTGTCTGATAGCATCGAGTTGAATGCATTCATGGAGTGATCCTATGAGAGGATCACCATGAGGTTTTTTTGTCTCTAATGTGGTCATAGTTCTTATCATGGGACAAGAATGACCTGAGGTGCTAGACACACGTGTCGGATAGCATTGAGTTAAATGCATTCACAGAGTAATCCTACGAGAGGATCACCATGAGGTGTTTGTGGCTCTGATGTGGTCATAATTCTTGTCATGGGACAAGAACGATTCGAGGTGCTAGACACACATGTCTAATAGCATCGAACTAAATGAATTCATGGAACAATCATATGAGAGGATCAACTATGAGGTGAATGTGGCTCCGATGAGATCACGATTCTTGTCATGGAACAAGAATGACCCGAGGTGCTAGTCACAGGGTGGTGGAGATGGATCATCGATATAGCTAAATGAGGATCATGGATATTGTGATGATATGTTTTGATACCAATTTTCTACTAGATGATGTTGATAGTAATGATGCACAACATGGGTGTAGTCATGGATGAGCACGTCATGCAAGTGTATCCCATGACGATGATGGTGACACACACTACGATGTGTAGCTCTAGTGTTCTCTAGTGGTTTTAGCCTCTAGACTAGTTTGACCCACGACGATGATGGTGACACACACTAGGAGGTGTATCTCTAGTGTTCTCTAGTGGGTTTTGGCCTCTAAACTAGTTTGATAGGTCCACGTGGTTGTAGCCATGTGTGATGTGATGATGCTACCTATAGAATAGTCTACAAGACTATGTGAGTCTTTCCCATGCCATCTAAAGATGGATGGATGTGTTTGAGACCATTAATACCTCCCTAGCTAAGAGGGAGCATTGATATTATGGTATATGTGGGAGGTATTAACCTCCATATGTAACCTTTGACTAGAATAGAATATTCTGAAAGAAAGAGAAACCCTAAATAGATGTATGAAAACCCTAGAAGACATGTCGACTCGGAAGAATATATAATATTAAGATATTATCCTCTAGGAAGACAAGTCAGCCTTGATAGGTGACAGAACCACTATAAATAAAGGACATCTTGACTCATTTGTTAACTCACTCACACACTCACGGTCATCTAGAAACAATGTGCAAGTTTAGAGGAGGAGGAGCAATAGTTGCAGTTGTATAGTTTTCTCTTTTTCAGTTTTTTTGGTACTTTCTCTTGTGCGCTACCCTTGGATAAGGTGTGCTCTCTTGGTTATTTGTTGGTTATGGTATGGATTCCTGGAATATTTCTTTTTGTCAAAGGTTAAGGTTCTTAATGGTGGCTTTGTGCCTATGGTTGGGTGATAATGGTGTAGCATTGTCTATGGTTAAATGAACACATCAACATTATTCTAACAATTGTATCCAGCATTACTAGCAAGAATGGCTTTTAACTCTTCAATTGTTCTTCTTATCTGATGGTTATGGTATGGATTCCTGGAATCATTCTTTCTGTCAAAGGTTAAGGTGCTCATTGGTGGCTTTCTGCATATGGTTGGGTGATAATGGTGTAGCATTCTCTATGGTTAAATGAGAAAATCAACATTATTCTAACAATTGTTTCCAGCATTACTATCAAGAATGGCTTTTAACTCTTCAATTGTTCTTCTCATTTCTTCCATTTCTATATTCCTTTGATTTCTCTCATTCCCATATCTTCCATCTCTAATATATTTTCAATATTTATCCTCCTGGGTTGCATACTTATTATTATTCTCTTAGTAATTCTCACTCCAATTACAATGCACAAGACAATACTCTTAGTTCTGTGTTCAACAAGGAATACTCTCCTACCAGTTTTTTATTGCTAGAACTACCACCACCAATAAAATCATCTTCACAAGAAGGAGAAAACTTGTCTTTCTTCCTTTCCTAGAAATATCCCACACTAGTATCTTCTCTTCATTTCATAGAGATATAACCTTAGCACCGATATCACTTGACATGATACCTAAGGCCCTACATATAAAGTCATGAAATGGAACTAACACAACAACAATGAATCTGCAAATGCATTAAATATTAATAGACATTCTACACATATAGTCTATTACCAAATTAAAATCACATTAAAATTTATAGCAAATAATTTCACCAAGAATGTTTGCAACTTTATTGAGTCAAAAATCAATGCTCTCAAGCCTCTTACATTCATAGAGACATTCCATAGGTCTCTAAAACCCAAAACAACCAACACCACACAAATCCAAATCAAAGGAGAGCCATAGGCCCTTTGTTCATTTACTAACTTTATATTTATGGTTGTGTTCCTAGGCTTTTGGCCTTACAACTACCCTAAATATTCAAATTCCAAATACAATGCTTCATATGCCAAGGCTTTGAAAAAAATGCACGAAGGAAAATAAATATTTCACTACATTATAAATATTTTTTTCAAGTAAAATTATTCAACAATGGGTTTAATAAAATAAATATGGCCTGGTTCTATTCATTCCTTTGAATCCAAATACTCTTGTAGCAACATAAAATCCATGAGACTAGCATTCTACAAACTAAGACTATATATAAACCTTTGTTCTACCATTAACCGACAAAATAAACTATTGAAAACAACGAAATTTGTAGGACGGATTTATGCACCAAGAATGCCCCTGCATCATGCACCCGTGATAATGTGGTTTGTTAAGTCTTTCTACGTGAAAAACCATGTTAAAATAATGAATATTAATTCTTCGCTAATGTAAAGGTGATCTTAATGGTGGCCCTTGTGTACATGCAAAGGTAATGTTAATAATGGTCCCTATGTTTTTTTTTCCAACGGGAAAATTTCTCAATTATATAATAAATATAATTGTGTTCTCTAATCAAGAGACATTTACAAAAGCCAGCTCAAGATAACGAAACTGTCAATGAATCTTTCACCAATAGTGGTCTACAAGACCAACAAGTGCTTAAAGTTCATAAATGAAAAGAAACCTTGTTACAATGACGAAGCTACTAAAACTGGCATGAAAAACCTCAAAGAAAATCGAGGAAATATATAAGACTAGAATGACAAAAAGAGGAAAGGGGGGAGAAAGGAGGAGACAAGCAGGGAAAATTATAGAGTAATGTAGTGAGATGGGTCCTCATGACCATCTATATAGAGATTATAAGTGATTATGCCCTCTCTCTTTTTTAGCGCTGTCGTTGATAGTTGGTCTGCAGATTTATTATGTTCATGGTAGATATGAAAGAAGCTGAGATTTTTAAAGGAGGGAAGAAGTAATCTAATTATTTCCTTCCAAACCAGAAGAGAGATGGCTTGTAGATCACCCCTGTGGTTTAACCACTTAATAATTATTTTAGAGTCTCCAAGCAGCTGAAGATCTTCTATGTGTAATCTGGAAGCCAAATATAAAGTGGCCTAGGTGCCCAAAAGTTCAGCTCAAGTGTTGGTTCCTGGGCCAAAATTGAAGGTCCATCAATAGTAAGTGTTGTTTGTGATTCTGATCAGTCCACCAGCTCCGCTCTGAGTTCCATTCGAGAGTGTTGCACCATCGAACCAACCGGTTGTAATATCCACAAGTTCTGGAAACCTTTTTTTTTTTAGTCTTTGTTTGGTCGGGTGTATATCAATCCATATTTTTAATAAAACCAAAGTTTTGTGAACTGTTGTGCTAATAGATGGGATCTCATCTGAAAAAAAAAAAAAATGTTGGTAAGCCAAATGGTTCAGCATACTAGGGGAGGTAAACGTTTGTAAGTATGCTCNTCTTTGTTTGGTCGGGTGTATATCAATCCATATTTTTAATAAAACCAAAGTTTTGTGAACTGTTGTGCTAATAGATGGGATCTCATCTGGAAAAAAAAAAAATTGTTGGTAAGCC
>JZKD02S1496486.1:0-10691 GCA_000966675.3 Picea glauca | reverse complement strand
TTTATTGTATATAGTTTATTGCCTATATTCTTTGAAATGTAATTTAATTATATATATTTTATTGTCTATTTTTTGAAATGTAATTTAATTATATATATTTTATTGCTAATATGTAATTTTATTATTTTTCAAATTATCTATATTATTTTCTTCTAAAAAAATATTTTAATATAAAAAAATTCATATTTCTTCATATAATATTAAT
This sequence comes from Picea glauca, assembly GCA_000966675.3. Classification (NCBI taxonomy): domain Eukaryota; kingdom Viridiplantae; phylum Streptophyta; class Pinopsida; order Pinales; family Pinaceae; genus Picea; species Picea glauca. The sequence continues at coordinate 10,486 of JZKD02S1496486.1, read as the reverse complement.
TTATCATATTCAAACTATGCTCTCTACATAACAATTCCTATATCCTTCCTAATCCACAAACATATGCCCCTTAAATATTATACTACTAATCAAAATTTAATTAAAAAGTATTTCTATATATATTTTCAAAATGTAATTGTATTATAAATATGTAAGTCATATTTAAAAATGTAATTATCATATTTATAAGACTTTTCACATATTCCATTGTTTTCACTAACTCTATTACAATGTAATTGTATTCATGATTTCAAAATGTAATATCATTGTACAAATAATTATGAAATGCTAATTTTCGACATTTAGAGATGGACTCTTTGAGTGGCATAACAATTCCTATGGTTGTCTCCTTAATCCACAAACATCGATCTTTGTGAACTGTTCACCTTATCATATAATATTTTACTACGTATCTATATAAATGTCATCCAAAGGTCCACGTAAGTGCATTATGTATTCCAAAACTCCACGTAAGTGTAATAGAAAATGCACTTTATCTCTTGTATCTTGTGAAAGGGATAATGAACATCATGATATCAAGTAAATAAATATGCAATAAGTAAATGTATGAGAAAAATTATATGTATGGTATCAAATAAATAAATATGCAATAAATTAATGTAAGAGAACAAAAATCATATGTAATGTTTAATTTATTAAAAATAAGATGCATAGATAAAGCATAGTAAATCATTTTTTCATTTCTAGTTGTTTTGTGCAATAAATTAATGTAGGACAACAAAAATCATAAATTAATGTAGGAAAACAAAAATCCTATGTAATGTTTAATTTACTAAAAATCAAGATGCAATTTTTTTTTTCATTTTTAGTTGTTTAATTGATTTTTAGTTGTTTAATTGAAAATAGGATCGAGTTACAAAGTCATGCCTAAAAGTTGTCAAGATTAGTTCACTTACAATACAGAGGTGGATGTAAAATCGTTGAGCTCCCACTATTATTTCCATTTTAACCGATTAAAATTATTGTGGATGTAGAATAGTTGAGCTCCCACTATTATTTCCATTTTAACCAATTAAAATTATGTGTACCGTATGACTCTCCTCCCAATCAATCTCTTAATCATCATAAATACAATCTCGATAAACTATTAATAAACTACATATACTAGCTTCCAATAGCTTCCAATCCTTTCATATCCACATTAACCTACAAAAAATATTTCAAACTCTCTCCTCCACATTAATTAAATATAATTTTTCATATCCATCTAATAAAAAAATATCCATACATATGTTTGAATTGTATTCACGTAATTAATTATTATTCATGCATTGTTTTAACAATTCCTTTACTTAACTTTTTCTTAAAATCTATTTCATCAATTTCTATTCCTTTTACCTTTTCTTCTTTTATAATTTTTTCATCAATTTCTATTCCTTTTACCTTTTCTTCTTTTATAATTTCTTAGTTTTTTTATTATTAGATTTTATACTTTGATTATTATTATATATTTATTATTTTAATCCCATTTATTTATTATTTATTATTTTAATTTCAAGTACATGGAATTACATCCTATTGTAATTTAGAGAAAAGTATGGGAGTATTACTAGTAGTTTGCTATACAGAGTAGCATATATGATACACCACTATATATTTACACAAATAAACATATATGGAAACATACACAAAGTAGTGGGAGAAAAAAAAATATGCAATTTATTATGTACAAGAATAATCGACCTTTCCTATGTTACATAGTCCCATATATACTTGTGTCTATAGTTACTTAGTAGTTATCACTTCCTAACTGCCTCGGTCGATCGAACTTAGTTGACTATTCGACTGACTCATATACTTGAATTAGGAAGTTGACTTATTTGGTCAACTTGCGGGTCTAGTCGAAAGGGCCAACTAGCCCCTACAACAGCTCCCCCCTCCTCAATTTTTGGCTCACCCTGAGCAAAGGTGGGGGTGTGACTATTACAATGATAATAATTTTAGAGAGAAATATTACAGTTTTGAAGTGAGAGAGAGAATATTTAGAATGAATGGATTTGTTAGATAGTCCATTTCTCCATTTTGCTAATGTTGTTGGATTATCGCAAGCCATTGTTGAAGTGATTTCAGGAGAGTAGAACATATTTTTATATGGTTGAGAAGAAGTATGAATTTATCGACCCGATATCAATTAGTATGGATCCTTCACACTAGTTTTTCTGGTGGAGACTATGCATTCATGGACTGTGTCCTTCTCTCTCAAAACTTGGTTCTATCACCACTCTCGTTGGATGGATCCAGTTGTTGTGGTGGTCTGCTAGCTGGAAGAATGATTATGTTCTTCCTCTCAACCGTAGTCCCTTGTTGGTGCAAATGAACGAGAACTATGACTCCCTTTTATTCTAATTATGGAGAAGTCGGTCGATGACCAAATGGTGTCAAGGTGCCTTAGATCGAACTATGTAATGTCCCATTAGTGTTGGGTGTATTCCACTGCTGATGGAGAGGGGATATTCTCTCCTTTCAGAAAATAAGTGAATCTCTTAATGCTACTAGTAGAATTGAGTCCCTCCTAGAGGAAAGATCAATGCAGATGGATAAACTCTCATAGCCTTCGGTCTGCTTCACATGTAGGCAAAATATTCTTCCAACTGATTTCTTATGCCCCTCCCTTGGTCAATTTATGGTGGTATTTTCATGTGTCTAGGGAAACTGCTAATGGATGGAATGATGCAAAAAATTATGGCTATGTAATTCTTTATGCCATTTTCGCTCATGTGGTCACCTAATCTTGTCCCAATGTAATTTGACTCAAATTCATCTAAAACAATTTTTTCATTCGATCAAGCTAACTGGAATTATAATCTACATTGATAACGTCAATCCATCCTTCAAAATTTCCTCTTCACATATCATGCACTTATATTATACTTCTACAAAAATTTATACATCGAAATATACATTTGATAAAATTATGAATATCCTCTGACTAATTTATCCTATGGTGCCTTTTGGTTGCACCTGTTCTTCTGATTCGTATTTCAGCCACCTGTTTCTTCTTGGATCGCTCCAGGAAACTAGTTTGAATATATATTTGGAGGCAATGTTATCACTCCTCTATCTAAATGAGAATCATATATTCCTTCTACTACAATTTATGGGGTTATTGACTGATAACTTGCAGTCGATAATGATCCAAAATATATTTGCAGAACGAAATGAATACAGATTATTATCAAAACATGCTTAACACAGAATAACAGATATATAGTAAAATTGGTTTCTATTCAATAAGGAAATAATATGAAAATGTAAAATGCAGTGGAAACAATCTTGCTAGAATGGTGGTGGTTTATCTCTAAGAAGAGATGTGACGGTTGTGCTCATTCGCAAAAACATGATTACAATGAGGCTCTAAAGGCATTTTTACAATAAACGGGAATGTCAAAAACCGTATACATCCAAAAACAATAACCCTAGGAGGTGAAGCACCAAAAGTCATGTGGGCCCCATTTGGGTAAGTTAGTACATCAATTTCCTGGGGTCGTAACTTTTGCATACGATCTTCGTTGTAGGCGCACAATATCATGTTGGAAAGTTATATTCAAGTACTACACATTTTGTTTCTATATATCAAAAATCATTGTGATTGTGGCGAGGCCAAAAAATGTTGTTTAGGTCCTCAAAACAGCCCCGCAAGTCCAAGACCCGAAAACTAGGGAAAATTATGCCAAACTGTAAAACTGCCAAAATGATCCATTTGGAATAGGTGGGAGGCCACCAAAATCCATCTGGATATGATAAATTCGACATTGACATAGATGGGTTGAAAAATTTAAACCTCTTCCTATATAGTGAAGAAACACCCAATTGTTGTGTGGGGTGTTGGGGAACACCCTCAAATGCGGTTTGATGTATTTTGGGGGCTATCCAATGTAGATGTTGGGAAAACATATTCCACTCATCGATTGAATATTTCACCTCCAGACCCAACATTTTAAACTATGTTAAGAAGTCCATTTTTTCTTTCATGGAGGCATATTGTACCGAGTTCGACTCTGGGTCGAACTTTTCCTCTTCTTAGTATTTATTTTCAATGATTTAGTCAAGGTGTCTGATAGAATTATTTGTCTCCATATGGGCCTTCTTCCCTTCCCAAATCCACTCTCTTTCTTATTTTGATAGTTGTAGCTCCAATTCTTTCTCTTTTGTGATTTGGGTTTCTATAGCCATCTTAAGTTTTGGATTATTTTTCATATCCTTTGCTTTCCTTAAGTATCTGATCACTATATTTTGGGATCTTAGTTTACTGTATGTGGAGGAGAAATAAGAAGGCTAGTTACTTACTACAATATTTAATGTGGTTTCTTATTTGGTTTCCACTTCTAGACTTTGTATAACATATTTGAATTTTTCATGTTCCTCCTAGAGGATTATTTCAGTTTGATTGGTGACTATATTTTGATTAGCTATGATCATTTGGTTGTGTAGTTGCTTCATTTGGTTGTGTAGTTGATTCATTTCCCTATTTTCTCTTTTGATCTTCCATATCTCCCACTGATTTCAAACATTTTCTTCAATCGCTGCATTGACCAACCCCTTGAAGGCTTCCAATGGGTTTGTTTCCTCCATCGATTGTTCCATACAAAGTTTTACTTTTACTAAATTCATGCAGCCTTACAATACCTCTTTCTCTTTCTCTTTTCTTTTTGACAGTGGATCTTTGTCCTTCATGGGCCTTTTCCATCTACTTGTTGACTACTTTGTAAATTCATTATAAAGGATGAAAAGTTTTGTGTTGGATCTTATCAATGGAACAAAGATCATTTATTTGGTTGGTCCATATGAGCCAATTGGTCGAAATGATGTGAAAGTCATGATCTACGATGTGGTTTTCTTCCTGTGCATTATTTTCTTCTTTTTCTTCTTCTTTTCTTTTTGTTTTAGCTTATGATGCTCCTTTTCTCCATATTTGAATTCATATTGTTCTTGGTTCATGTTAGAGTCTTTCACTTTGTCTTCTCTATCATCCTTTCCAGGGTCTTCCTCTTCATTTTTCTTATAATTTTCCCCCTTATTTTTCTCAGTGTTATCTTATGGATTCTCCCCAACATTATCGTTAATGTTTTCATCATTATCTTGCTCAAAAATATCATATTGATCCCTATTTTAATTATTCTCAAGAGGCGATAATTGATCTTTCAAAGGGCTCTTTGGGTTGACTCATGAGGCCTACTCTCTACCTCATGTCCTTTATCTATTTGCTTCTTCTGTTGCTCCTCTTCATATCCCTTGTCGGTTTGTTTAGGGATTTCGACTTTAGTTGTCAGCACTATTGTTGGCAATTTGTTGATTGATTGTTTCAAAGTAAATGTGTTATGTACTTCTTGGTTGTGGACTTCTTTGTGTGCTTTAGTGTATTTTTGTACTTGTTCCTCTTTCTATTTTTCTTCAAATACACTAGGATGACTCAAATGATGTTCCTTGGCCTTATCATATTTTGATTGTCTCGAGTTGGAGTGGGTGGACTTACTCAAGTGAGTCAACTCGACTGGATGTTTCTATTTTTCAACATTTTTTTTCTTTGATACTTCAACCTACTAAGAGACATAATGGTTTGATTTTCCTCGCTCCCTTGTAGTGCTTTCCTTGTTTAACTGATATGCTATTGTTTTTTCTGAGGACACTTGATTTTGCTTCCTCCTTGTTTTATTTTGTTGCTCATGTGTTTTATTTGTTGATGCTTCTTCTTCAACTGTTAGCAAAAGGATGAGAGGTGTCGATTCCCTTGTAAAGTAAATCATGCTCATCCTTGTTCTCTTCCTTTTCGGGGTAGTTTTGGTGCTTGGGGTCAGTTGGGTTACTTTTTTCGACATCCTACAACAATATTTGTTTGACCTATACTTACCTCATGTTATTCCTCCATCCTTTTTTTTTCTATCTTCTTGCTCCTTCATGTTTGTCGAGACTAGGCTTGGATTTCTATTTTGTTGCTCATGTGTTTTATTTGTTGATGCTTTTTCTTCAACTATTAGCAAAAGGATGAGAGGTGTCAATTCCCTTGTAAAGTAAATCATGTTCATCCTTGTTCTCTTCCTTTTCGGGCTAGTTTTGGTGCTTGGGGTTAGTTGGGTTACTTTTTTCGACATCCTACAACAATATTTGTTTGACCTATGTTAGCACTCTGTAAATTTCCTAGAGGTTGTTCGGAAGAAGAAATCTACGAGAGGTAACTTTATCCAACCTCTTTTGAAGCTAGGATCTAGCCCTTCCAACTTCGGAGAGGGATCTCTCTATATGATTTAAAAAAATTTCAAATTTTAAATATTAGGCTAGGTAAATAAATAAGTCGTTCTTGTTGTCGTAGTGTTTGTCGAGTTGGTTGAGATAGTCTACACATCCATTGGGCTATGGGGTCCGTATTGTAAAGATGAAATCCAAACCAGAAAAACAAAGGAACCTTTCACAGGGAGAGATAATATAATCACTGGATTCTTTAGTAGCAGAAAAGATGAGAAAGACAATTACAACAAAGAAGCAGTTAAGAATTTCTTTATTGTAAAATGAGAAGATGAACACTTAAATATTTTGAGTTAGAAATAGAGTATACGAGATAAATCCTACAACGTTCATTACTCCTAAAGATTAGATTTAGAAAAAAGTATGATAACAAAGTGAGAATAACATTCAACGTAGAGAGAAAAACGTCACCAATGAATACACACAAGAATCCTGTAAAAGTGCCTCTTTGTATTAATGGTAGATCTCTTCAAAAATATTACAGTATGATAGCTTGCAGGGCGTGAGGATCAACAACCCTCAATACTTCGAAAGATGAAGTATATATAACTAAAAATTACAAACGGTCCTGTCATTAATGACCAGGACGTGCTAAATCTATTTTTATCCTAACTAACTTAACAAATTACAAAAATCTAGGAACTGCTTGATGATGTGTTATAACTACATGTTGATTTCTGGGTGGGTCGTTGATGAGGCCTCTGCACGACCTCATCTAACTGGACAAATGACTGGGCTGGGACAACTCATCTGCTACTCGATCAGATCACAGAGTTCCTCCCATCGAAGATGACTAGGCATGTTGACTTTGAGTAGCCTTCGATACACTTCATCCATTTCTGTGTACTTGGCGAAGGTAGGTTTGGTGATGAAGATGTATCGAATCTCATGTTGAATATTGATGTCCCACTGAAGTGCATCTAGAAACACCTTGCCAGTGATGCTGCCTTGAATTCCTGAAAACTTGGAGTTGTCCTTAGCCACATCGGCTAGTCTCTTTTTGTAGTCTGGGAGTGTCATCAATTTGTCATTGATTACCTTCAGACCAGGAAGACCTTTCTTTTGTAGAGCCTCAATCTTACTAAAAAATATGTGTACCCCTAGGTCCACGGCCTGAACCTTTTCATCCAACTGAAGCATTAATCCTCTCTTGGTCAAAACCCTTTTGACCTCGAGGATGGTCTCTGTTCTATCCCCAATTTTCAGCTCTTCCAGCCCCTCCCTGGTCTTAGAATTTAAGAACTTGATGATTTCGTTAGCCTGTGTTGGCATCTCTCCCAATTCTTATTTGATCTTCTCAATGGCCTGTTTTCTTCTTTGCACCAATTCATTCTTCTCAAACATGATCTATATCATGGGCCATATCTCGTTCATAGACTTGGTGATGTATGTCCAGACACTTTCTTTAAACTCGGCCAAAGTTTTCCCTGTCACTTTTTGCTTCCGGAGCTATTGTAACTCTTGTTTTAGCTGGTATGACACCTGCTTGTCCTTGGAGAGGTTGATCTGAAAGGAATATTTGAGTTCCTGAAGGTTCTCAATCTCCTTTTTGAGCCTGTTGATCTCAGTTTCCTGCAGGTTCATCTTTTCCATAAATTTAGCCAAGTCGGCTGCCTTTTCCACGGATGTCAGTGGAGTCGCAGATGGGACTTCTGTCACTGACACTGTGCTTACTCTCGAAATTGGAATGGCACTCAATGGAATGAATTCCATTGGATTCAGTTGTTCTTTCTCTTTCACTAGCTTCTCCATCTCAACTTCCATTTCCTTTAGTTGTGCATTCTGCTCCATGAGTAGTTTGATCATTTCATCTTTTTCTCCTTCTTTCTCTACTATCTCCTTCGCCTGTGAATCTTCTGTTGGTGACAGTTTCAGTTGTTTTGCTAAGGAGGCTATGTCATTATTTTTCTTCTTAATCATCTCCTCGGCTGCCTTCACGTTCGAAGGATCGTAACCGATCTTGAGGACTAGTTCCTCCAAAGTCTTGATTATGTTGTCCTTGGCAAAGGGCGATATCTTCTCTAACTTCAATTGTGTTTGAACGGTGTTCAGGGACACTTGCAATTTGTATGCAGTAGTGGAAGTGTGCGCCAGCGTATAAAAGACCATTTCCCCTATTTGCTTGTGCAGATGCATCTGATCAGCCGGATGCACATCCTTCGTCTGGAATTCAAAGGTGGCCCTTTTGTAATCAGTGATCACCTTTGGATCTAGCACCTGCGCTTGGAGGAACGCCATATGCATTCGGCCCTTCTCATTGTCAAATGTCGATAGCATCCTATGTTGTGCAATCGACGTTTGCTTCCAGAACTGGGCGCAAGTACTGTTGGTCAAGGTCTGGTTCCTTTTCTTGATCAGCTCATACTTTTCAAAGATGCTCAACTTCGGTCCTACCTTGCCTGGCTAGGTGGTCGGTGGAGAATCTGTAGATTTATTTGGCAACGCTGAGGTTATGATATGCGGGAGGCTTGCACTGAGGGGTGGCCTATCAACCTTGGTCACTGTAGTAGACGAGACTTCCTTTTCCCCAATTGGGTCACGAGCTGGAATGGTTTTAGACCTCTTGGTATGCAATTGAAATTCTTCTAACGACACCTCAGTGATAGGTGGAGATAAATATTGCCTAGGCCTTTTCTCTTTCGGAACCTGTGGTGTGGTTGTTTGCGATACAGTGGCTGGGGGATCCTACTATTCTTCTTCGACCAAAGTGTTAGGCTCCCATACCGTCTGGTTTGCAAATTTCTCGACTTCAGGCCTAGATTCGTGGACATATGGGATGTTCTTGTTTTTCACCCTCATCTCAGAGATAATCCCACATGGATCGTAATGCCATGGGAAACTCATGAAGAACTTCATTTCCTTTAGCAGCCTGTCTGCTTCTTCTCCAGTGCCACGATTGTTGCAGATGAAACAACCAATCTGCCCTTTGATTCTGAGTTGTTGCCTTTTCTTTAGTGACACAAAGTGAATGTCATCAGAGTTTATCATCTGCCTTATATACTCCAGAGCAAAAATTCTAACCGGCAGGTATTTTGGAAGCTTATACAGGGCCAACTCCCACCCATATACTCTGATCTCAGTGTGATTTTGGTATAAATACCAATCACCTATATTTGTGTGATTCGAGAGATGCAGGATCCTCTGAACTTCATCATTTATCCGAGACTCGGGCCTACCGCTAAGCATACTTACCATTGGGTGGTAGAATTGATCAATGAACTCCTTGAAACTGAACTCTGTGGAGTTATGCTTGAGCAAGGAGGTCCATGCGGTCACTGCCTGGGGTCTACCATCTCCATCCATCTTCTTCATGGAAAAAATGAATTTGTCCACTTGGAAGAAAATGAACAAGTATGCCAGTATGGAAGAGTACCGGAACATGCCTTCCGTGGAAAAATTTACAAATTGTTCATGAATATTGTTCGCCAGGAATGTGCTGAGGTCAAACTAGGTAGTGGGCTTCTCATCGGTAGAGAAGATGGATAAGAATCCCAGAATGGGTTCATCTACCCACTGATATAAATAGTATCCTAACAAGGCGCATAGGGACGAGATGATCTGGTTTCCTTTGGTCGAAAACATGGAAGAAGGATAAGGGGGATTTGTGGAGGGAAATTGAGCGGATGGTGGGAGGAAAAGCTCAAATATTTGAGCTCTTTGGGGGAAGGTCATTTTCTGGTATAATTCTATTAGAATTTCTAGGTTGAAAGGTGATGCAGAGTCAGCTTGAGGGATTTGCATCATTTGTTCGATGGATTCAGGCATGATGAGGAACAGAATTTCTCTGGATGAGGAGACGACAGCTCTTTGCTCAGGAATGTAGTGGGCTTGGCACTTGAGAGTAAACTCTGGAAAAGGGTGAATCTGGGGAAAGAGATATAGGGGTAAGTTGGACTCCCAGAGTCCAATTTTGTCCCTCTGGTCCAGGAAAACTTCCTTGAGCCACAACTGAAGGTCTGTGAAATTGAAATCGCACTTAGTATCTACGATTAAGCAATCTTTGTCAGCCAATGGAATCCTATCAAGGTCGACAGGAGGCGGGAGAAATGGATTCTCCTCTCCTTCTGCTTGTTTTGACTTTGGCGCCATTACTGCAACAATACCTGTAAGAAAAACAACGTTAGCGGGGGCGACTGTGGATGGGGGCAACAGACTGTAACGAAGGAGAAGACGGTGTGAATTTTTCTAGTGTGATGAGTGGGTAAATGGTGAAAGTAGAAAGAGT
>JZKD02S1496475.1:0-10691 GCA_000966675.3 Picea glauca | reverse complement strand
TAAAATACTTCAAGGTCTTTGGAAGTAAATGCTACATCAAAAGACTAGATGAGAGTCTTGGAAAATTTGATGCCAAATCTGATGAAGGTATTTTTCTTGGATATGCTTCAAACAAGAAATCATACATATGCTACAATATTATATCACATAATATTGTTGAGAGTGCAGATGTCAAGGTGGATGACCTAAAAACAATAAGGATCAAAAATCAAGATACCATACCTGAAAGTGAAGATGAAGATGATGATGAGACAATTGGTACATAAGTAGAAGAAGTAGAAGAAAATGAAAAAGAAAGGGAAGAGGATGATATGGATACTAGTGAAAGCGAAGAAGATAGTCAATATGGAGAGATAAGAGAAGAATTCCCAGGAAGAGATACAAAGACACCCTCAATAATTACTCAAAAGAATCATCCTAAAGAACTGATTATTGGAGATATGAATGATGGAGTGCACACAATAAGACAACTACTATATCAAAAAAAATTAGCATTGTTGTCACATGTTGAGCCTAGATCAATTAAAGAGTCATGTAAAGATGAGAATTGGATCAAATCTATGAATAGAGAATTGGATCAAATTGAAAAAAATCAAACTTGGGAACTAGTTCCAAGACCAAAAAATAAAAATGTCATTGGAACTAAATGGGTATATAAAAAAAAAATGAATGAATATGGGCAAGTAATCAGGAACAAAGCCATATTAGTATGTAAAGGGTATGCTCAGGTTGAAATATTAGACTATGAAGAAGCATTTTTACCTGTGGCCAAATTAGAGGCAATTAGGATGTTCTTAGCTTTCTCCAGCTACAGAAAATTCAAAGTGTACCAAATGGATGTCAATTCAGCATTTCTCAATGGAAATTTGGAAGAGGAAGTCTATATTGAGCAACTAGAAGGGTTCCAATTAACTAACAAAGGGGACTATGTCTGTAAATTAAAGAAATCACTCTATGGACTAAAACAATCACCCAGAGCATGGTATGCAACACTAGATTCTTACTTACAAAAACAGAGCTTAAAAGGGGGATCAACAAATATATATCTTTACTGTAAAGTTGACGGTAATAACATAATTATTGTGGAAGTATATGTTGATGATATTATATTTGGCAGTGATGATGAAAAAATGAGTAAGGACTTTGCTAATATGATGCAGCAAGAATTTGAAATGTCTTTGCTTAGCGAACTCAATTTCTTTCTTGGATTACAAATAATACAATCCAAAAGAGGAGTGTGTATCCATCATTCTAAGTATGTTAAATATATTCTCAAGAGATTCCAGTTAGAGGATTGAAAACCTGTTAGTACACCTATGACATTTGGATGCAAACTAAGCAAGGATGATGAGTCCAAAGTTGTAGATCCACAACACTACAGATCAATGATTGGCAGTTTACTCTATGTCACAGCTTCCAGACCTGATGTCAAGAAAGTTGTTGGGATGGTGGATAGATTCCAAGAGGCACCAAAGGAGAGCCATATTCATGTTGTAAAAATAATCTTTAGGTATTTGAAAGGAGCCATAGATCTTGGTTTGTGGTACCCTAGAAAGGATTCATTCACTTTAAAAGCCTATTCAGATGTTAATTTGGCAGGAAGTGTAAATGACAGAAACAGTACAAGTGGAGGAGCATTCTTTTTGGGAGAATCATTGGTAGCTTGGATAAGCAAGAAATAGTCCTCAATTTCTCTGTCTAGCACTGAAGCTAAGTATATTGCAGCAACATAATGTTGCACACAAGTGGAACGGAAGAAACAAACCCTACATGACATCAAAATAGTATTTGAAGAACCTACTATTATCCACTGTGATAATACAAGCGCTATAAGTCTCTCTAAGAACCCTGTCTAGCACTCATAATCGAAACACATTCCCATAAAGTACCAGTATCTAAGAGATCAGTCTTAAAATAAGAACATTAAATTGGAATATGTTCCAACACAATAATAGGTGGCAGATATTTTCACAAAACCCTTAAGCAGAGATGTATTTGAATATCTCAAGAAAAAATTGGGAGTACTCTTTCTTCCAACCTAAATCTCTCAATAAAATAATGCATCATTTGGAACCTATTCAAGGGGAGACAACAATCAACGTCAGAAGGAGTCATTCAGTTTTGACGGGAAAAGTGTGATTGCAAGAGGAGTTACCTATGGTCAAAACTCTGATCAGAAGTATTTAGACAGATAGATCATAAGAGAAGAAACCCTTTGCCATTGATGTCAAAGGGGGGGAGTAACTTCAGAGGAGAGATGCAGCATCATAGGGGGAGTTTGTGTATGAATTTAGTGTGTTGACCTCAATGACAGAGGGGGAGATTGTTGGACATATTGTCATTCATGTGTTTTCATTGATGTCAAAAGTCATAATAAGCAGAGCAGCAAGGTTAATCTCGGGAAGCAAAGTATACTAAGAATCAATAGAAGAATATCACCTTAAGACTGAAGAAATTTGTGACTATTGTTGATCCCGATAGGATAAAAAATGTTCCTATGATAAAATCTCAAGAGGGTTAGCAAACACATGAAGATAAAAGCTCAGAAGAGATGGCGCAATGAATTTCAGAAGAAACGTTGGACGACTAGTCAAACAGTATATAATGACTAATGTCAAACAAATATTAAAGCTCAAGAGAGTTAACGAATGAAGATCAAAATTTCATAAGATATGTTGCAATAAAACTCAATTCAAATCAAGACCGTCAAATCTGCAAGCTAAATCAATGGCACGGATGAATTGCGGGGAGCAAAAGTAGAATTAAACTACTCGCTAGTTACAATCCCTCTATATGCATAGATCGTCAGATCTCATGGATTCAAATATATACGAATGAGGTTGATCCAACAAACAATGAGTTTAAGTAAGATTAAGTTGTGACTGTCGAATGCACAATCGCAAGATCAACGACAGGGGTGAATTGAGGAGATCAAAAGGAGAATTAAATATCACACTTGTTCCAATCCCGCAATTAGACGGTATCGTCCAATCTTATACCTTCGAAGATCAACGATTGTGGTTGACTCACCAACAATGCACAACTTCCAATTGTGAAGTTTTGGTGATGAGTTAAATCACTCGCAATTTGTATCTCCGCAGTCATTCTTGATCGTGGATCTTCTTGGAGTGTCTTCACGACCGATAGATCACATTTTAGTGGAAGGATAGGATAAGCACAAAGGTTGAGTTCTCAAATATGAGAAATCTCGTCAGTCGTCGGATCATTTTTCAGTGGAAGGATAGGATAAGATAGAAGAGTTGCATCGTAGATAGATCGAGCCATTGATATAAAACCATGATCAACGAACAACATTCAATTAGGTTTAAAAGTTGTGAGGAGTTTACACGTTGGGGAATCTCACTTCATAAGAATTGGGAACTGGAGGAGTTGAATTACCCGAAGTCCCAAAGGCTGAAATGAATAAGGACCGTTAGATCTAGACAATACATGATAACCGTAGGATTAGGATGATGGTCAACTTCGGAACTGACCACTTCGGTGAAATAAAGTTGAGAACATGCAAAATCACCCAAAGTCCGAAGTTTTGAAGCCACGAGGTTAAGACATGTAACACTCATATTGAGAGCCTACGTCATCAATAGTCAGTCAACCACGTCAGCAAGGATATATGGCAGACCACGTCAGTAAGGATATATGGTCGACCATGTCAGAAGACCACATCAACAAAGGTCATATGGGAGACCACGTCAGCGAGGATATGAGTCGTTTGATATGAAAGATCACTTCGGAGCATTCTTGACCGTCGATCATATTACAGTGAAAGATTGAGATTTGAAATCTTCAAAGTCCAGAGACCCAAAGGATATCTCGACTGTTGATCTGATGGTGGGTGTATTCTCAATCGTCGATATAATACAGTGGAAGGATAGTGTAAGCTGAAACGTTAACCAACAACAAGCGGTATCCACCGTATTATGACTTACCACAGTGGGTGATCACTCTGGAGGAAAGAAGGTGTTGAGATTTGAAATCTCTGAAGTCGGAAGACCCGGAGTAAATGGTGGCCATCCAAATCAATGCTTGATTAATTCATGGCCATTATATTAAGCCTTGTAAAGAATCAAATCTGACGATTTATACGTTTCCACGAAATAGACATAAATCGTCTGATTTGTTCGGAAGATATGACTTGGAAGTTTTGAAAGGTTTCAAATCCAGAAGTTCTGAAGGGAGAAGTTTCGCCAGCCTTCCATCTCATTAGAAGATTGGATTGTAACTATTGATGTGATAAGCGCTCAAGCAATTATGGCATAGCGTTTGGTCACCGTCGTTGGTCATATGATATAGGGGATATAAATGACAACATAATACATCGTTGTGATTGCTAAGACTGTGGTTTTGTAATGCTTAGTCACATGTAATGGTTTGAAGGAAGTGCCTCCATAGAATTTGGTCTCTGTGAAAATAACAGAGATTCAAGATCGAGTCTAAAGGATGAAATTGGTCCATATCTATGATCAATTTTTGAAAATCGTTCACGATAAAAATGTTAAACAGTGATTATGGTTAAGTTAAAAGAAGAGGTGTGACGCTCCAAATAAAGGGACATTTTGTATAACACTCATGTCATTTTGTAGAATATATAAAAAATAAATAGAGGTGAGAATAAAGTGTCTATGCAGTCCAGATCAGAAGATCAAAAGTTGAAGCAGATTCCAGAAAGAAAAGTTGAAGATACTTATGTATTAAGGGTGGTTGGGTGGTGCAAGGGAAGGTTGGTGCATGCAGAGGGAGTTGGTGCTTACTTGTCAGTTGTAGCTGACTAAACAGGGGGTTGTAGCCTCCTACCAGTTGGTGTTTGTAAACTAGGGTGTGGGTGCATCCTGATCAGTTGGTGTTGATCAAAAAGGAAGAACGACTTCCTTCTATATAACATGTAAAACAAATTTTGCAGTTAATAGAAAAGAGTTTGTGGTTTTCCCAATTGGGTTTCACGATAAAATACTATGTTAAAATTCTATTTTCATTAATAAATGAAAAATTGATATAATTGTTGTGTCATTAATTCACCCCCCCTCTCAGTGACAGGATTTGATCTTTCAGTTCATAATTAGTTCTTTACAATTCCAAAATGAGGGTCTTTCCAAAACCATTGACCTTTGCTAAAAGGTCAATCCTCTTATTTATAATGAATCATTAACTAAAAATAGATATTACAAGTGAAAGTTAATTAAAACAAAATATTGCCACGTGGCAATTAAATCTATCTGTTCTCTGAGAATCATCTAATGGTTTTACTGAAGTGGATGAATCTTCTCATATTTTGACCATTTGATGAAGAGTTCCTTGCATGTGTTGGCATACGGGAATCTATGCTGGTCCATTGAGGCTGAAATAATTTCTTTCACTTCTATTGATCGTTCTCAGTATTTGATTATTTTAACACCCAACCGATTCAGAACTACTCAAGCCTTAATCGGATTCTCCATGAATTCTTGTACTTGAGTTGGTGCCATGCTCACCACCTTTGCGATATTTGTTGTCCATGTTGAGTCTTATTCTGCATGTCGCTTGACTATGTCATGTAGGTCAACAAATTATTCGGGTGAGCCGAATTATGGGAAGACGATGCCTTTCATATCCCAATTAATATTTTCCCAGCTCTTTTCGCACTCGACTCACTTCTTAATCTCTCGCTGAGGTTCCTAGGCCATTTTTACCCAGTATTCAAAATATTTCTTGATCTGATCTATGTTTCTATCCCTTAGCACTCGAATACTGTTCTCTTCAGCATCTCGACCCTTTTGTATTGCACTGATGTAATCGATCCTTTCTATTGCTTGATGATATTTTCCATACCACCTCTCCACATCCTTCCAGGTTGCTAGCCCCATAAGGGTATCCTCTTGGAAATCGGCTATGGCTATGGTGAAAAGGTTTTGTTCACTTGTGAATTTTGTATAAGCTTCCTGGAACTCACTCCTCAGGAACATCATGGCCTGCGTTGAGTCTTGATAGTATTTCTCCAAATGGAATAGATACTCCAACTCCTTTAGCGTGGAGGCCAACTCCTTTTCATCCCTCCTTGATCTATCCAACATGGCATCTGTAATAGCCATCCCTGCATCGATAAGCTTGGATGTCTTGGTGTGTTCAATGATGAGCATATTATCCTCCATAGTGATGAAAATGAAACTATCTAGAGTGAGCCTTCTCTTCTTAGTGGTCCTCTTCATGATGGATTTTCTCTTTCTATCATAGGAAATCGCTTGTATGTCAGAAACCTCATCAACAGGTTTGGGGATTTTTTGTTCTCCCCAGGTTAGAGTATCTCCCAGGATCCAAGATGTATGTATATGTTCTAAGATTGGTTCCTGAACTTATTCTATAAGTGATGATGGCTCGACCTTTGTTTGTTGTGCATCGGCTAGTGAGGTATCGGCCAAAATTGAAGAGCCAAGAATTGGTCTGGTACTTACTTGGTAATCGGTTGTTGATGTATCGATTTCTTACTATGGAACTTCTTCTTTCTGACCACGCGATCCTAGCTCATCCCTTGAGTTGTCCATTGGGGTTCCCGGCAAGTCGAGTAGCTTAGTTTCCAAGACACTTTCGACCTCATGGTCTCTCTGTGGAAGGTTTTGAATTGGAGCATCAGGACCTGGGGTATATGCTTTCTCAGGTTCCTTTTCATATGTAATCGGTACTAGAGTCACCAAGGAAACCTTTGAATTATCCTCATCATAATAGATGGTTATTAAGTCAAAAAAAGGTTTGGTACACTTGTCCTACCTAGTGTACTTGATATCTCAAGCTAGGTTGAAATTCCCCCGGGTGATCTGATCTGTGGTGATGGAACTTCAGGGATTCCTGACCACTTGGCTCTCCTCTTCTTGTGATTGGTTCATAAATGGGGATGCTCGACATATCTATGAGATCCAATTCATTCTTTAAATGATCAATGATTCTCTGTGCCCCTTCTAGCAAGAGCAACCCTCTTCTTTGTGCCTTTGTAGTCTATGTTGCTCTGATTTCTTCCCTAACTCTGAGGGCCTCTTGAGTCGGCTGCTCTATTGTCTCCACATTTTCATCCATGATCATAGCCTTGAACCTGGTCATATTAGGATTGGTCATCCTCTATCTTACCTCCTCCCAGTCCTGAGTGCATTCTGTGAAATTTTCATCCTCAAATTTGGCATGCGCGTATGACCAATAAGATGATACCTATGAAGCATGTTAAGGGACCACAACTTTCGGGTCATGCTTTTGGAATCATCCTGTTGGGAACCTGAATTCAAGATAACTCAACCCTTCTTGTTTGGATTGAGCAGTTTCCTTTACCAATTAAAACACTACATGGAATTTGTAGGGTATGAAAGCTCACTTCTTGTCCTTGACTAGTGTGGTGTTACAAACCTACAAGATAGTCTAATAGAAGATTTCTCCCACAATGAGTCGATATGAGACATGAGAAGGGATTAGATGTGATGCACCGTTGGACCCAAACACCCTGATATAGGTTGTGTGTCCATCTGAATACCATTGGCCTACATTCGCTGCCATTTTCTTGGATGTTGCGGATAGTATCAAGCATTCCTTTTTAAAAACAATAAAATAAATTTGGATGATGAATTCATCGCAGATAAGGGTGTAGGATCTTTTGTACCTTTTCTCCCAAAGTATGTTGAATTAAACATGAACAAGGAGCTCTGCAACATCCCAGCTTAAATTCATGCCAACGAAGACAATTCTTTCACAGATAACATCGAGTAGGTACGAGGCCATGTGGAAAGCGGGTGCTTCCCCCTCTTTCGACGTCTGAACCTGTTGTACACAGATGCTCAATTGCTTGGAAATTATTTCTCCCCAATTGAAGCTACTCCTATAGATCGCCACAGTGTATGTCAGGGGCATCCATGCTTCCAAAAACTTGGATCAGTCCTTTTCTCCATATAGTCAACAGATGAGAGCCATCAAGTAGATGTATGGCTCCTTCAATTTAATTGTCCCATACCATCCGTTGCACCGGTTTGTAAACTTCTTGTCCTCCTTCCACCATGAGGCCATCAATTGATTGGTGTCATGGAATTCTTATAACTTCACCATGAATTCTATGTTCAATCGCTCCTTTGGATCTATGAGTTTGCAGTACTTATGGACTTCTATCGGGAGGAAAAATATAATACACCCACCATTCTCATCATTGATCAAGAATTTATGCGCATATATATGGTCGATTAGCCACTTTAAAACCTCCATGCATGGGAAAATCAGAGTTTTGTAGGCTACCATGTGTAAGTATGACCATCGGATATTTCAGAACACCTAGTTGTCAAGCACCCTTACATTCGGGTCATTTTGTGGAATACACTTCGAGTATTCCTCTTGGTTGATTATGTTGAATAAGTCTCCCCATTGTGGGAGCATTACTTTATATCCAATGTTTCCTTCTGTATTGTTGAAGACCGTAGGTTGAATAAAATCTTTCTTCGTTGAGGTTTTAATGATTGCCTATGCCCTGGGAGCGTACTCCAACTGCCTCGCAATACCAGGAGAAGAACCTTCACCTGTTTTTGCTTCCTTTATCTTAGGTTCTCTCAGCGAGGGCCTGGTCATTGGATTTCTTTGAGGCATTTTCCCTGTAGCTAGAACATAGTTAGAGACTGTGCAAGAAATAAGATGCATATATCACAAATCATGATCGCCAAATTGATAAAATTTAACACATACCTTTGTTGCTTGTTTAACCTAGTTTTAATAATCTAAGAATCAACACAGTCTCGAGACGCTTGTTTTGCTTCTTCGGATGCTCTGAAATTCAAGCTTGTGCGCAGAATGAAAGTGTTTGAAGTCATTCTAGTGATTTAAACAGGGATGAGATTACCTTGTTTCATCAACCATTCAATTCAGAATATGAGTGTGATTCTACAAAATATTCTCCCAAATCCTCATTACTTTTAAAAATAAATTCAATCGTAAGTCGATGGCGTGGGCGCAGGATATAACATGGCCTATCGGTAATTTAAAATTCCTATCGTTCAATCAGCACATGGAGTAGAAATGTTAGTAGGGTGAAACATTAACGGGCCTATTAAATGACAGAATTTGATCGCATCTCGTACTAAAAACATCCCATCGTTTTGATAATCTAGTTGGTGGGTCGGGGTCGGGGTCAGGGTTTCTCTTTAAACACTTGTCATTGAAAACTCCTTGCAGTAGCTCCGACGTTGAACGATCTTTCCATACATGTATGACGTGGCAAGGATGACTCAGAGGTGTGACTAGGACATAGGGAACCTTAAGATGAATCGGGAGGAAACTAGGCCGTACGACACCCCTATGCGAAAAAGACACATGGCACTCGAGACCGGCGTCTTCGTTTACTCATGTTATTCGGAATTGGGACTTTTCTTAAGATAAACATTATAAAACCTGATCCTATATTTCCAACGTCGAAAAGTCTCAAGGATCGACAATTGACGATAATCTTACCCAAGTGCTCTCGGATTGACCTTCTTGAAAATTTCTCGATGCCGAAAGTGTATCGGGGGTCATCGATCAACGATATCTTTAACACAGAAAAAACCAATGTTTTAACCCTTTTATATTTCCCCGGCCCTAAGAAAGTGCATCAGTCATTGTCTATCGGGGATTTTAATGGCTTTTTTCAATGTCTATCCCTCTCGTACCTTGCCGACGTCGATGGGGATCAATTATCTCTTGAATCATCGTGGTGAATAACTCACTCAAACCAACTCCGCCTTCTACTGATGTCAATGGTACATAGGCGATCAGTGATCAGTGTAACTGTGTGGCAACTTTATCTGCTTGAATTTTTTAGACATCGAACACAAGCGTGTTAGTCGCAATGTTAGTTGTAGATTTGTACTTAGAATGCCAAGTTATTTTAGACACAAGGTTTCATTTAACAAGTTCAAACAAATCTGACTTGATCGATAAGAGTCATGAAAACAAAATAAACCATCCCCCCCATAGTGAACTCAATTCAGATAGTAAAATAAAACAAGTGGTACCCACAAAGTGATAAAATTTCATAAGGCTTTTAGGGTGTGTTGAGCGCTCAACAAATGGCGATTTACTAGGAGAAAGCAAAATCTATGTTCCTTCCCCAGGCTTAGTTGATGCAGAAGTTGGTTAGGAACCTAATCGGTTTTGCTTTTATCAGATTATCTCTTATCCTTGCGTTTACAATTCCCCTAGTTCGTGAATCTGGACCCGCCTATGGAGTTTCAACCTTTATTCTGCCTTTGTTCCTCTTGACCATGACCCACGCCCCCTTTTGACAAGAACCAATAAAATCATTCACTGGCACCAGGCCTTTTAGTTATCATCATTCACTTGATGCAATGTTACTTAGCTGCCAGTGAGCATCCATAGCCCCGACGAAGTCACCCCGACATCACAGACCTTGATCTATTGTCAGCGAGTATCCATAGCCCTGATGGATTTATCTGCATACCCTCTCCTACTTTCCACTCATTTGATATAATTGATTTATTTTTTGGTGGAGATTCCCTGAGCGAGTGAGAGAGGAGGACATCTGTTGTCTGCAAGATGAGATGGTTAAGGCGAAATTATTCCTAGCTCTATCTAGAGGTACATGTGGTCCTTTCCAACTTGCCATATTTCCCTTTAAGTTTTGCCATACCACTAGGTGGACACTTCATCACTTTCCAAGTTCATTTAATTGCAAAGGTCAAATACAT